>JAXIVJ010020231.1:0-13323 GCA_036785665.1 Chirona hameri
TGACTATCACTGCGCGTGGTGGGTGCCGCGTGAGGGGTGTTTAAAAGTGTTTTCTCGCAAAAACTCCGCAACGGCTGGGCCGATTGTGTTCAAATTTGGTGTGCGGTTAGGGACCCTCCGCCGCCGCCTTCCCAGAAGTCATGGCTGGGGTGGCTCTGCACGTGCGCACGTGCACACCCCTATTCTATATCTGAGGAACGGCTGAGCCGATTGTGTTCGAATTCGGTGTGTGGTTAGGGACCTCTCAGCCGCCTCTTTCCACAAGTCAGGGGTCGGTGGCTCTGCACGTGCGCACGTGCGCACCTTTTTTGTATCTAAGCAAATACTTGCCCGATGGAGTTGAAATTCACCATACATTTCCTTCACGCTCGCTCGTTCATCGCCAACTACGGCGCCTTACTGGTATCTACTGCACAGGAGTTATATCTACTGCACAGGATGAGTGATATCTACTGCACAGGAAGAGTTATATCTACTGCACAGGAGGAGTGATATCTACTGCACAGGAGGAGTGATATCTACTGCACAGGAAGAGTTATATCTTACTGCACAGGAGGAGTGATATCTACTGCACAGGAGGAGTGATATCTACTGCACAGGAGTTCTATCTACTGCACAGGAGTTCTATCTACTGCACAGGAGTTCTATCTACTGCACAGGAGTTCTATCTACTGCACAGGAAGAGTTATATCTACTGCACAGGATGAGTTATATCTACTGCAAAGGAGCAGTTATATCTACTGCACAGGGGAGTTCTATCTACTGCACAGGAGCAGTTTTATCTATTACACAGGAGTTCTATCTACTGCACAGGAGTTATATCTACTGCACAGGAGTTCTATCTACTGCACAGGAGGAGTTATATCTACTGTACTGGAGGAGTTATATCTACTGCACAGGATGAGTTATATCTACTGCAAAGGAGCAGTTATATCTACTGCACAGGGGAGTCCTTATCTACTGCACAGGAGCAGTTTTATCTATTACACAGGAGCAGTTCTATCTATTACACAGGAGCAGTTCTATCTATTACACAGGAGGAAAACTCTTGCTCTGGGATGACGCAGTAATTTCCTGAGAACTGATTTAGAGAAGGAAATTTCGGCTTTTGAGAGAAACGGCACTGATATCTGCAGCATACCACCATAAGATTCAAGTCGCAAATACTACATATGCACACAATTCGCATCGTTGCACGCATATTGTCAACGACGAAGTTCGAATATATATATATATATATATATATATATATATATATATATATATATATATATATATATATATATATATATATATATATATATATATATATATATATATATATATATATATATATATATATATATATATATATATATATATATATATATATATATATATATATATATATATATATATATATATATATATATATATATATATATATATATATATATATATATATATATATATATATATATATATATATATATATATATATATATATATATATATATATATATATATATATATATATATATATATATATATATATATATATATATATATATATATATATATATATATATATATATATATATATATATATATATATATATATATATATATATATATATATATATATATATATATATATATATATATATATATATATATATATATATATATATATATATATATATATATATATATATATATATATATATATATATATATATATATATATATATATATATATATATATATAATATATATATATATATATATATATATATATATATATATATATATATATATATATATATATATATATATATATATATATATATATATATATATATATATATATATATATATATATATATATATATATATATATATATATATATATATATATATATATATATATAATATATATATATATATATATATATATATATATATATATATATATATATATATATATATATATATATATATATATATATATATATATATATACATATATATATATATATATATATATATATATATATATATATATATATATATATATATATATATATATATATACGATATACTTCATGTGTTCGAACCACTCTACCATTGCCCATCACACATCAACCAAACAACACTGTTGCGCCCAATTCATTTATCCGGCAGGCATTATTGACGAGAAATCAGCAAGTGGAAAATTACTAAGAAGTGAGCCTATTTGGTTCCATACACGGAATATAGCAACATGAACGATATGCAGTTGTCCCTCGGAACGGCGCTGGTTAAAACATAACTTACTAGAACGCTGGTAGAAACATAGCTAACTAAAACTCCGGCTAAAATTCGGCTTTATAAGCACACAAGGTTTCCTATAAACCATAGCGCTAAACAAACGCACACACATTGCAATACATTACGCTCAGTTAGCAAGTTGTATGCGTTGAACATTTGAAACACGCCTGATTCTAAGCAGGAGCACCGTTTCAGTGTGATTGTCATGCGTCCTTCTGCGCCATGCCTTATCAGTGAAAGCTGCGCGACGTGGCTACACGGACGGTTCCATTTGGGACGGTCGCTCCTCGGGGAGGTACCGTAATCAGTTCTGTCTACTCTCGACCCGGCCCCGACTCTCATTCCTCCTCTACTCTCCACACAGAGACAGCGTCCGGTCGTCTCAAGTTTAAAGGGACTATCACACCTTAACATTATAGTTGAGTTGAGATAGGAATTTTGATGGCTTGGCATTGCAATTAACCCTCGCCCTACGGAGGGGGGGGGGGGGGGGGGGGGGGGGGAAGGCTGACAGGCCCCCCTGAGGTTTTTCTTGAATAACTTTTTATACATGCGGTGCATCTTGCTGAATTCTTGGAAGTTGAGTTTACAACACCTATACGCATGCTGTTAAAAATTAATTGAAATTGGTTAAGTGGTTTGGGAGATAATCATGTTTTGATGACGTCATATTGGTGGGAAAACGATACATATTTGAAAAATGGTAGAAAACAGAGTCACTGGGGGGGGGGGGGGGGACTCGCGGGTTAAAACTCGAACAATCTCGCTTTTTAGCCCCCCTTAGGAGTATTAGGAATATCTCAACAACTAATGCAGATATCGACGCCAAACTTTCATTACCTTTCCGGACATCATTTTTACATCTTTTGTGCAAACATGAAGCAATTTCGTAAGACATTTTTATCTCGAGATATAGTGAATTTAGTGACGTCACTAAACACGATTTTGACACAAATATCAGATACACTTTGCCAAGCCGTACAGATGCCACATTTGAAGAAAAATGCAATCGAAAAACGCTTCAAGGTAGAAAATTGCAAGGGCCAACCAGCTATCTCGAAATTTAAAAAAAAGGTTTTTGACCCAAAAATTTCGTTTCTTTAAATGCCCACAAACTCAAATTTTTCAAGATATTAGAAAACCTGAATATATTTCAGATAACGACATATGGGCAACTACCATACTAAATTTCAAAATGATATCATCTTTTTTGACTGACATGGCATATAAAGTATGGGTAAATCATGACGTCATATTTTGAAATTGAGTTTTTTGGCTTTTATTGACCAGATACAGACAAATAGATGCGAGCACTGTATTTTTTTAAAAGATAAAACTGATATAGAAACATGCTTTTTTCATTTCGATTTATAAATTTCAAATTTTGACCTTCAGTGACCTGAACTTGACCTGAACTTGACACTAACTTCACGTAAATGAAGTCAGGTGGTAAACTGACTATCACTATCGAATTCTCCGCGTAAAAGCATCCATAAAACATGTGCTGCATGACTTTCATAGATATTTTGTGTGTAGTGACCTTTTGTGACCTGACCTTGATCTTGATATTTTCCAACAATCTCACTTTAGCTCATGTGGGATATGCACCATACCTTTGACAGCACTTTGGGTGATCATATGTGCAATCGAAGGCCATGGATGGCAAGTATTGTCCATAAACTCAAATACCTCGATTTTGACGTTTGACTTGACCATGACCTGACATGTGACCTTAATTTTAACATGTTAAGTGTGCGTTAGGTTTATCTCATTGAGCGCTTTCGAATGCCGCCTTGCGCGTCCCGCTGCAATCATTGGTTCTGAATATACCAGGGGGGGGGGGGGGCTAATAAAGCCCCCCCCCGAGTGAGTCGTGTTACAGAATATACCCCAGTGACTGCCGGGTTAAAGGAAATTGCAAACGCAATGCACCAAAGATACAAAATGGTATTTTCTGTATAATGTCAATCTCGGATTTGCAAAACTTTGGGTTTTCGACCCCTAAAATAAAAAAATAAAAATTATAAGAAAAAAATCCCCACAAATCAAAATTTTCAAAGATGTTAGAAAAACCGGAATATATCTGAGATAACTGAGTATGGACAATGCTCATACCAAATTTAAAAGCATTATCTTCATTTTTGACTGCGTAATGGCTCCCTAATTTTAAGCAAATCATGACGTCATTTTTTAATAACTTTTTTGACTTTTTTTTGACGAGATACGAACAAATAATTAACTCTTCTGTATTTCTGAGCCAAAACTGGTCTAGTAACATGTATTTTTATTTACATTTATCAATTTCTAATTTTGAGGTTTTCCGAAGAGCATTATCGCTGTTCTGGACGTGGTAAATCCGAAGTCATTCACTTGACCTGGAAGGTCACCCGTTGACCTGAAACCTAAAAATTGCATATTCTGATATTCCTCTCATGACAGGCAACATGCTGGTTCTTACCGCATTGCTCTAAGTTGCTTGGTTTGGAAGTTAACAGGGGGGCTGTCAGCCCCCCCCGTAGGGCGAAGGTGAAAAAAGCTCCCGTAGGGCGAGGGTTAAGTATGGTGGTAGCAGTTACAACAACCACAATGATCTAATCAAAACGATATACGAGTTTTATTTTGACATCTGTAATAAATAAAGCCCAAGTGTATTTGAATAGGGCCTCTAAACCGTCAGCGTCATCTCTCTTTACTCAACTGGTAATGATAGTCGACTTGTTTTAAGGTCAGCCTTGGAATATTTTCGTCTTTCATTTCTCGATCCCCGGGTGGTTCGCAATCCATTGGCTAGCACTATCAGCTGGAGTTGATGCAGCAGTTGACCTCCAGGGACCGCTAGTGAGGCAGGGTGATATGACGTCACAAGCAAATGGTACCAGTTAAATAGTTAACGCTAAATATTTATTCATTTATAAATAAATTAATCAATAAATATTTAGTGGTACCATTTGCTTGCGACGTCATAACACCCTGGCTCACTAGCGGCCCTTGGCGGCCAACTGCTGCAACAACTCCAGCTGATAGTGCTAGCCAATCTAGACACCGGGTGGTTCGCTTTTTCTGCGCAATAGATGTGCACAAAAAAAATTGTGCCATACATTTGGCAGCACAAAATATTTCCCTGTTATTAAAAAAAAAATATGACGTCACCAACCCAACTTTCCGCTTAAAACTAAAAGTTGAATATCTTTCAAGATAAACATTTGTTTTCGGGACAAAAGTTCACGAACATGTTCAGCTGACCTCGCCTGACATGCAGACATATAATTAAGTGTGATTCGACAATATTAAAAAGGGTGGGACAGTCCCTTTAACCCTATTCCCTGCGAGGCGCAGATTCTGCCCCTCCCGGTCGTTTTTCACTTGCCGCTTCTAAACCGTTAAGCCTAGCGTCCTGAAACTTTGTGAATTTTCCCACAATTGAATGGCGCGTGTTGTGTTAAAATTTTGAAAAAATTGGTCCACCAGAGGCAGTTCCAGGCTCCTGTTTTGGGAGGGTGTTACGAATGCGGTTTTGCGGCGCATAATTCATTCGTGGTTTGCATTGCAATAAATGCGTCAGAAACAATTTTAATGCAATATGCATCATAGATACTGGGATTGTTCATATTCTTGTGGCAGAGGCGCACTCAGGATAACAAAATGGGAAGCAATACCCACCCTTAAATTAGGTCCAACTTGAAATTAGTAAGATGATAAAAGCGTTACGCGCATTGTGCCCCCATGCTTTTTGCTGGATCCACCTATGCTCAATATATCAAATTTAACAAATTACAGCATATAATGCCCACATGTGACGTTCATGTCGTCCCAAACAATCACGAACAGCACATATTTTTTATCTCAGAAAATCCCCCCCCCCCATTTTACATTCCCTGAATACGCCTATGATCTTTTGTTTTTTTGTCTTTTGATATATTCGAGACCAGTACATTGGAAGCTCAAAAACGTTTGGGGCATGACAATCGGTCGAGCCACATGGCCGCAATGACTTTTCAAAAAACACCCAAAATGTTCAGATTTTTTGCCCTCTGGCCCCCATTTTTGATCCCAAAAAAATTGCGGGATCCAAAAAGAGAGATCTTGTCATGACGCATCCAATGGCGTTTCCCCATCGAAATCGACCGAGTGGTTCTCGAGATCTCTGGGGGGGCAGAATCTGCCCCCCCCCCGCAGGTTAACGTAATTATGGCCGCCCGCAGGGAATAGGGTTAATCACCGAGGTGGATTATATATTTGATGAAGGAGAACCGGTGTGATACTTGGTGCATATAGAATGTGAACCAAACTAGAGCGATATTGATACTTCATACCCCCCATTGGTTTGGAGGTACTATTATTTAATTTCGGAAGAATTTAATACGTTTTACTTAGTTTGAGTACTCCATATTTCAGGGATAAGGAACGTTTGTAAATGCAGAACTATGTGGAGTGTCATTGCAACATAACCAAGTCGGTGAGGAGCAGTGCTCAACTTTTCCACTCCGCCCAACATTGTCCCTCTTGCCGTCCCCGCCCAGCATGGTCCCTCTTGCCGTCCCCGCCCAGCATTGTTTCAATTGTTATCTCCGCCCAGCACTGTTTCGATTGTCATCTCCGCCCATCATTGTTTCCCTTACCATCACTAACGACATTTGATGACACCGGTAAGTAGACCGGATGGGGGCGAGGTCCGGCGAGGCACGGGAACCGGCGAGGTCCGGCGAGGCACGGGAACCGGCGAGGTCCGGCGAGGTACGGGAACCGGCGAGGTCCGGCGAGGCACGGGGAGGCCCGGGGAGGCCCGGGGAGGCCCTGGGAGGCCCGGGGAGGCCCGGGGAGGCCCGGGGAGGCCCGGGGAGGCCCGGGGAGGCCCGGGGAGGCCCGGGGAGGCCCGGGGAGGCCCGGGGAGACCCGGCATGCTCTGAGATGCCCGGAGAGGCCCGGGGAGGGCCGAGAGCTCCCGATGACACACGGGCTGACAGAGCCACCCACGCCCGTGCGTGTTCTCCCATCCGCTGATTGCGTTATGAGTCGCCGAGTCGTGCGGGGGTCGCCGTCTGACACCAGCCGTTTGTCGTGGCCTCCGTCCTCCGCCACCGCCCACCGCCCACCGCCCACCGCCCACCGCCCACCGCCCACCGCCCACCGCCCACCGCCCACCGCCCACCGCCCACCGCCCACCGCCCACCGCCCACCGCCGCCCACCGCCCACCGCCCACCGCCCACCGCCCACCGCCCACCGCCCACCGCCCACCGCCCACCGCCCACCGCCCACCGCCCACCGCCCCCGCCCACCGCCCACCGCCCACCGCCCACCGCCCGCCCACCGCCCACCGCCCACCGCCCACCGCCCACCGCTTACCGCCCACCGCCCACCGCCCACCGCCCACCGCCCACCGCCCACCGCCAACCGCCCACCGCCCACCGCCCACCGCCCACCGCCCACCGCCCACCGCCAACCGCCCACCGCCGCCGTCCGCCGCCGCCGCCGCCCGCCGCCGTCCCGCCTCGCGCCCGCGCCGAAATGACCGCCATAAGTCTGCACCGCGTTTGCCGCCGTCGGCAACGACGCAGGAAATGACCGACGCAGACGGACCGAGTGGACGCGGCGCCAGCGGAGGACGGACACGGATAGGAGGATGATGTGTGGGCGGCGGAGACAGTGCTGAGAGTTTGGCAGGATTGGGTATGGATTAGGTTCAGGATTGGGTATGGATTAGGTTCAGGATTGGGTATGGATTAGGTTCAGGATTGGGTATGGATTTGGTTCAGGATTGGGTATGGATTAGGTTCATGTTTGGGTATGGATTAGGTTCAGGATTGGGTATGGATTAGGTTCATGTTTGGGTATGGATTAGGTTCAGGATTGGGTATGGATTTGGTTCAGGATTGGGTATGGATTAGGTTCATGTTTGGGTATGGATTAGGTTCAGGATTGGGTATGGATTAGGTTCAGGATTGGGTATGGATTAGGTTCAGGATGGTTGAGATGTCTGAGCTGAGCTCATACTGGAGTAGGTTCAGGATTGGGTATGGATTAGGTTCATGTTTGGGTATGGATTAGGTTCAGGATTGGGTATGGATTTGATTCAGGATTGGGTATGGATTAGGTTCAGGATTGGGTATGGATTAGGTTCAGGATTGGGTATGGATTAGGTTCAGGATTGGGTATGGATTAGGTTCAGGATTGGGTGTGGATTAGGTTCAGGATGGTTGAGATGTCTGAGCTGAGCTCACACTGGAGTAGGTTACCTCTGGTATGGATTAGGTTCAGGATTGGGTATGGATTAGGTTCAGGATGGTTGAGATGTCTGAGCTGAGCTCATTAGGTATGGATTAGGTTCAGGATGGTTGAGATGTCTGAGCTGAGCTCATTAGGTATGGATTAGGTTCAGGATGGTTGAGATGTCTGAGCTGAGCTCATTAGGTATGGATTAGGTTCAGGATGGTTGAGATGTCTGAGCTGAGCTCATTAGGTATGGATTAGGTTCAGGATGGTTGAGATGTCTGAGCTGAGCTCATTAGGTATGGATTAGGTTCAGGATGGTTGAGATGTCTGAGCTGAGCTCATTAGGTATGGATTAGGTTCAGGATGGTTGAGATGTCTGAGCTGAGCTCATTAGGTATGGATTAGGTTCAGGATGGTTGAGATGTCTGAGCTGAGCTCATTAGGTATGGATTAGGTTCAGGATGGTTGAGATGTCTGAGCTGAGCTCATTAGGTATGGATTAGGTTCAGGATGGTTGAGATGTCTGAGCTGAGCTCATTAGGTATGGATTAGGTTCAGGATGGTTGAGATGTCTGAGCTGAGCTCATTAGGTATGGATTAGGTTCAGGATGGTTGAGATGTCTGAGCTGAGCTCATTAGGTATGGATTAGGTTCAGGATGGTTGAGATGTCTGAGCTGAGCTCATTAGGTATGGATTAGGTTCAGGATGGTTGAGATGTCTGAGCTGAGCTCATTAGGTATGGATTAGGTTCAGGATGGTTGAGATGTCTGAGCTGAGCTCATTAGGTATGGATTAGGTTCAGGATGGTTGAGATGTCTGAGCTGAGCTCATTAGGTATGGATTAGGTTCAGGATGGTTGAGATGTCTGAGCTGAGCTCATTAGGTATGGATTAGGTTCAGGATGGTTGAGATGTCTGAGCTGAGCTCATTAGGTATGGATTAGGTTCAGGATGGTTGAGATGTCTGAGCTGAGCTCATTAGGTATGGATTAGGTTCAGGATGGTTGAGATGTCTGAGCTGAGCTCATTAGGTATGGATTAGGTTCAGGATGGTTGAGATGTCTGAGCTGAGCTCATTAGGTATGGATTAGGTTCAGGATTAGGTATGGATTAGGTTCAGGATGGTTGAGATGTCTGAGCTGAGCTCATACTGGAGTAGGTTACCTCTGGTATGGATTAGGTTCAGGATTGGGTATGGATTAGGTTCAGGATGGTTGAGATGTCTGAGCTGAGCTCATACTGGATATATACCAGCATAATATCAGAATACTGGAGTAGGTTACCTCTGGAGCGCATTATTTCCGAGAATTCGCTGACTGAAAATCCGGATGAGCTGTAGTGTTGATGTTGACAGGCACGAAGTTAATCGAGGTAAATGCTCAATTCTCAGTTTAATTAGAGAATCAAGCTCATTTCCAAACCTAGTCTAAGCTTGCCAGGTTCACAGCGTAAGAACTGTGGCAGCCCCCAGATTTACCTTATATTCACAGCAGCCTGCATCAGCATTCTGTTACAGTAAGACCGACGCGGCATGTGACAATCTGGCAATATGACGGCAATGTGACCTGCGGAGGTGGCTGAAAACCAAGCCAGGCTGCCGTCACGTGTTCGGCGGTCAGCAACTGATCAGCGCGGCGGGGGGTATACAAACATTTAATATCGTAAAATATGTATTACAAAGGACAAGAGCTTGAGTCTCCGTCAATGATGACAAGCACGTTGTGAAACACTGACAAAGAAAGGGTGCATTGGATGGTTTTGGGTGTACTGATTGTTGTTATTCTGGGTATCAGCTTGTTCTTGGCAAAACATGTAAGCACTCACATGCAGAACGTCTGTTCGGGTGGTCACCGCCAATCGCCCTATTGCTCCCACATCTTCTCGCAAGAGCTAGACTAACATACTTAACCTACTGAGCAGTTATGTAAAAACGTTATCAATATTTTAAACAGCATAGGTGCGTTTAGTCCTTCGGACCCCGTATCAGAGGAAAATTGCCATTCCATGCGCCACTCACCTATCCAGAGTTTCCTCAAATCTTTACCACAATCGACCAGACACCACTCGGTGGTGATTCATATCCCAGAACTATCACCGTTCTTTACCCGGATTTATAAAATCAGTGATGTAATTCTCCTGTGTAGCGATCCCCGATGGCATTTATTGCTATAGCATTATTGCATAATGATGGCCAATTCCAAAGCGTGGGGAATTGACGGCTGATTTTTATCGCATTTTTATTCATTTTTATCACGGCGTCGTTTGGATGGATTGCATGCAAATAATCAATATGCCAACTTGACTCAGATCTTTTTTTTCACATAGCATGCCAGTGGCGGATCCAGAGGGAAGGGAATGGGGTCATGGTCCCTCCCTTGAGCCTCAAAGGGGTCCATAGCCGAGTGTGGATAAAGGGCCCACCTTGGTGTGAAGAGGCTGATCCATAGAGATCCATAGATATATATATATATATATATATATATATATATATATATATATATATATATATATATATATATATATATATGTATATATATATATATATGGATCAGATAGACTGATCCATAGGGATCCATATATATCTCTGATCCATAGAGACCAATTTCAGCATTTAGAAGACCCATTCCAGGATTCGAAAGGACTATTCTTATTTATAGAGGGCAAAAATCGCCCATTAACACGCGCCCTGGAGGGCCTCTGATAATTACACGCCCTGGAGGGGGAGAGGGGCGGATTTCGCCCCCCCCCCCCCCTATGATCTCGAAAACCACGCAACGTAGCGACAAGCAAGAAACGACGTTAGATAGCTCGAGACAAGCTCTTTCGAAAGTATTTCGTTAATTTTTTTTTTCAGGTCAATATTGAGGTCACCAGAGGTCATCAAGGGTCAGATTTTCACATTTCAAGACTTCGGTTCCAACACCCCCCAAATATCTCGGGAACTATGATAGTTAGCAGCAAGCGGAAAAAGCAATAGAAAGTCATTACAAATGCAATCGACATAGGTGTCCGGTGTCCCCAGATTTGAGCTCAGGTCAATAGTTTAGGCTCCAGAGGTCATCGAATGTCAAAAAGGTGATTTTGTTTTCAAAACTGTTTTCCCCAAATAACCTTTTACCTAATAAAGATAAAGCAATAATGTTTACGCCATCGCGTGTGTCTTGTCAAGGCGCTTCGAATCATATTCATGGTGACCGGGTTAGGTCAACTGAGAAATTTGACCTCAGGTCAAGGTCAAGTGGTGATCCAAGTTGGTCATGTTCCATATTTGGAGACGTGTCTCGATGAGACAAACATATTGGTACCGTTTTCTCTTCTCTATCTTTATTATGTCGATAGTTATTGATAAAACAGTGTTGGCGGTCACAAAATTGACCTGACCTTAGGTCACTGATATTAGAAATCCGAGATAAACAAATTGTTGGCATCTATGACCTTATGAAGTCCTGCAAGATTGAAACCGATCGGCGTAAAACTGTGGCTGTGGTACTACTGCAAACGTTTTGGAGTTGAGGTCATCACGTGACCTGGTCTGGTGACCTGACCTGAGATGACCTGAGGCCAAGAATTTTACATAATGCGGGAAGTTCATTTCTAAACAGGTATACAAAAAACGGCGGCGCTGCGCGCCGCCGTTTTTGCGCTATCCTGGAAAAACCGGAGGGGTGGGCGGATTTCGCCCCCCCTCCAGGGCGCGTGTTAACATGCGCACTGAAAGGCCTCCGACAATTACACGCACTGGAGGGGTGGAGGGGGTGGAGGGGTCGGATCCACCCTAAGATCTCGCCCCCCCCATAAGAGCTACAATAACCAAATTTGTAGGGAGGTTCTGTAGGGAACTCTGCTTTGCGAAATTGTCATGACCCTAGGTCAATACCTCCGAGGTCAAATGGGGTCAAATATGCCCCAAATTTCCCAATTTTAGCACTTTCCTCCAGAATCCCCCAAATATTTCCGGAACTATGATAGCTAGGGACAAACGGAAGCAACCAATCGAAAGCTCTTGAAATATGCAATCGCTATTGATGTCCTCAAATTTTAGTTCTAGTCAATATTTTAGGCTCCAGAGCATAGGGGGGGGGGGGGGGGGGGGCAAACGGAGCAATTCCCCCCGCCTCCCTGAACGTTCGTACGTGCCCCCTTTGTAAAACAAATAAATGATTTTTCATCTTTTTTAATTTAAAATATGCCCCTCTAAGGATATAGTGGGCCAAATCCGGTAAGTTTTGTGGAGGTACCTTATGCCCCCATAGCAAACATTTCCCCCTGGATTGAATCCTGGGTACGCCACTGCTCCAGAAGTCATCAAAGGTCAAAAAGGGTATTTATGGCAAAACAGTTTTTCGCAAATAACTTTTACCTAATAAAGGTAAGGTAAAAAGATAAGATACCTAATAAAGATACTTTGGACTTCCTCGTATTTGCCTCGTCGAGGAGATTCGAATCATATTCATGTTGACCAGTTTAGGTCAACTTGAAATTTGACCACAGGTTAAGATGAAGTGGTGACCCAAGTAAGTCATGCTGCATATTTGGAGACGTGTCTCGACGAGACAAATACATTGTTACCGGTCTCACTTCTCTATCTTTATTCTGTCGAGAGTTATTGACACAAAAGTGTGGTGACCTCAGATGACCTCGGCTGACCCTGTAGTGATCACTGAACAAAAATTGCACCTGGATCATCAATAATGGACTATCATAACATGATATAGAAGGAATTGGACTGATATCATGCGTATTCTCGGAAAAGGAAGCATTTGCATATTTCCCCATTGACTTATAATGGGGAGGTCACGAAATTGACCCAACCTTAGGTCACT
>JAXIVJ010020232.1:0-13301 GCA_036785665.1 Chirona hameri
TTGCTTTTGACTGCGACTGTGACTGCGTCCCCACCCCAGTCAAAAAAATCCGTGGTGACGCCCCTGTGGATGACCTACGAACTGTTTCTGTTCACTGCTATGTCTCTTTGTGATATGAGCTAATGGTTCATATGCGCAAAATGTAATATCAGTAAAGCCTCTGCAAAATGCCCACAAGAACGTGCAACTTTGAGTATTACCAAGGCAAGCAAAATAGACAATGAGGTTGTCATTTATGCATGAACCAAAAACTGCCAAAACCAAAAACCATCAGCATAGAACGTCTGCTACATGCACAATTGTGCAGTTTTTGGTATTTCGCAGCCTGAGCGGCCAGCTCTTTCTCTTTTTTCCGTCTCCGTTTTTGGAAGCCACTTGCGTTTCTCCACATCGTGTTAACCCTCGCCCTACGGGAGCTTTTTTCACCTTCGTCCTGCGGGGGGGGGGGGGGGGGGGGGGGTGAGGGGAGGGGGCTGACAGGCCCCCTGTTAATTTCCAAACCAAGCAACTTAGAGCAATGCGGTAAGAACCAGCATGTTGCCTATCATGCGAGGAATCTAACAGTATGCGATTTTTAGGTTTCCGGTCAACGGGTGACCTTCCAGGTCAAGTGAATGACCTCGGATTTACCACGTCCAGAACACCGATTTTACCAGCGTCCAGAACAGCGAACAGAACAGCGAACAGAACAGCGAACAGAACAGCGAACAGCGATTACCACGTCCAGAACAGCGAACAGCGACAGGCTCTTCAGAAAACCTCAAAATATAAATTGATAAATGTAAATAAAAAGGCATGTTCCTAGACCAGTTTTGGCTCAGAAATACAGGAAAGGTAATTATTTGTTCGTATCTTGTCAAAAAAGTCAAAAAAGTTATTTGAAAAAATGACGTCATCAGTTTCTTACACTTAGGGAGCCATCACTCAGTCAAAAATGAAGATATTACTTTGAAATTTGGTATGAGTATTGTCCATACTCAGTTCTCTTACATATATTCCGATTTTTCTAACATCTTTGAAAATTTTGATTTGTGGGGATTTAAAAAACAAAACAGTTTTTTATTTTAGGGATCAAAAACAGTTTTTTTTAAATCCGAGATTGCCATTTTAAAGAGAATGCCATTTTGTATCTTTGGTGAATTGCGTTTGCAATTTACTTTAAAACTCTGTTTTCTACCATTTTTCAAATATTTATCTTTTTTCCACCAACATGACGTCATCAAAACATGATTATCTCCCAAGCTGCTTAACCAATTTTTTTTACAACACGCGTATAATTGTTGTAAACTTAGCTACCAAAAATTTCAGCAAGATGCGCCGCACGTGTAAAAAGCTATTCAAGAAAAACCTCAGGGGGGGGGGGGGGGGCTGTCAGGCCCCCCCCCCTAAGGCGAGGGTTAACAAGTGGATGCCACCTGCGAATCAAGGGAGTGAATTACTCAGTTAATACTATGCTAATGCTTCCATAAATGTGCTCCTCGTGTCAACCTTGCACTGAGATCGAAGATAAAGTGGAGCAACTGTTAGCCTGTTTGACACATCAAATCGTGGAAAAACATGACGCCTGGATCAGGGCCGGCGCCACAAATTTTTGATAGGGGGGGGGGGAGACGGGGACGGGTCCATTTTAATTTAATTGTAGAAAATCGAGTTTTGACGCAAATATCAAATAAAAAACGTCAAAAGAACGGAAATGATAGTCTCTACAAATACCCCAGTGACTGCCGGGCTAACAGCGCCTTCAAGGTACTAAGCTATGGAAAACATCATTTTATCCGATCAGCGACTTGCGTGCACTATATTTAGAAGGGTGGACAGAAGGTCAATTTCCACTCGAAGAACAGACAAACATTACAGTTCAAACTTCAAGGCGGATATTTGAAGCAGCACAGCACGAGGCTGGCAGACGGAGTGTAATAGTACAGCGCCTTCCACCGCAGTACACAAACAATATATTTAGACGCGTGTCCATTTGTTTGTGAAGTAAAATGCCTGCGATTAGTTCATCCGACAAGGTTCCTACTGAGATCCATAGTGGACGTTTTGGTTATTAACAAATAAATGTACAATTCATTGCGCGGCATGTATTGATTCATATATGTTGTCTTACAATATTTAGGATTTGCTAATTTGCGTAAAATAAATTAAACAATTTTTAACCAAATTTGTTTTTATTATTATTAAATAATATTTCCTAGATGGCACTGCTCAAGGACGGTTTGCCTCTTAGCTCAGCTGATATAACTAGACCAAATGGACTAAATCAAGGCCGTACAAGAGGGAGTAGGGACTGAATGAGCCATGAGGTCAGAAACCATTAGAATCGAGCTGTCGTATTTTTTTTAATAAATTTAGTCCGAATGTTTTTGAATGGATGGATTTCCGAGGTCAGGACCCACGCTAAGCATAGCTTGTTGCGCAGGCCCTGACCCCTCACCCGATCAAGCAATTCCTGGCGTCCGGCAGAATTCAGAAGCGAAAGTTTTACGTGCCCGACATACCTGGGCACGGTCCGCCCCGCCCTCTGACGTCACCTGACCTTGAGTGCGACCGCTGCCACCGGCCACAGGCCATCTCAGGCAGGGGCAAATAGCGAGCGCCGAAGCGACTCGAGCCCGGGCTGCCACTACCGGGTGAGGTCAGAAGCCCAGCGCTCTCCCAACAGGGGCGGACAAAACTGATCAACAGGGGTCTTTGTTGCTGTAAACTTACCTGGGTCACCAAATGACCTTGACCTGAGGTTAAATTTTGAAGTTGACCTAACCAGGTCACAATTGATGTTTCGAAGTGCCTTGACGAGAACAATACGTTGGTGTTAAAAGTATTGCTCTATGTTTATCCAATACAAATTTATTCACGACTTTTTTTGTGTGGGAAAATGCCCTCGTGACCTTTGGTGACCTCTGGAGTCTAAACTATTGACCTGAGCTAAAATTTGAGGACACAAATGTATTTTTTTTCATTTTTCAACAGGTTTCGATTCCTTTTCTCCGTTTGCTCTCAGCTATCATATTTACCGATACATTTGGGGGTGTTCGAAGCGAAGTCCTAAAACTGGAATATCTTACCTTGGATGACCTCTGGTGACCTCAATATTCACCTGAGCCAAATAATACTTGACGTAACTTCGAATGCCCTTGTCAAGAGATTTTGAGTGCTTTTTCCGCGTCTTTCTATCCCTTTTACTTTTCGAATGAGAGGGCGGGGGTTAATTTGGCCCCCCACCAGGGCGAAGTTGTCACAGAGGCCCACCGGGGCGCGGGTTCAGCACAGAGGGCCTCTTTTAAGCACAGAGTGGCCTCATTTAAACACAGAAGGACCTCCTTTAAGCACAGGGGGCCTCCTTTAAGCGCAGAGGGGCCTCCTTCAAGCATAGGGGGCCTCCTTCAAGCACAGAGGGGCCTCCTTCAAGCACATGGGGCCTCCTTGAAGCCCATAGGGGCCTCCTTTAAGCACAGGGGCTCCTTTAATCACAGAAGGACCTCCTGTAAACACGTGCAGAGGGGCCTCCTTCAAGCACAGGGGGCCTCTTTTAAGCGCATATAGGACTCTTTCAAGCACATAGACGCCTCCTTCCAGCACAGGGGGCCTCTTTAAGCGCAAGCACAGAGGACCTCCTTCAAGCACAGGGGGCTCCTTTCAGCGCAGTGGGCCTCCTTTAACACAGATGGGCCTCCTTTAAGCACAGGGGGCCTCCTTTAAGCACAGAGGGTCTCCCTTAAGTACAGAGAGCCTCCTTCGAGCACAGTGGGTCTCCTTCAAGCACAAGGGACCTCCTTTAAGCACAAGGGGCCTCCTTTAAGCACAGATGGGCCTCCTTTAAGCACAGGGGCCTCCTTTAACAACAGAGGGCCTCCTTCAAGCACAGAAGGGCCTCCTGTCCTCCCTAGAGGCCTCTTTTTTGTAAGGGGGCCTCCTTAGCAAATAAACATTGGGGATGCAAAAGGAACATTAGGGATGCAAAATTAAACATTGGGGGTGCAAGTGCATCCTCAAAAGCATACAAAGTTTCACCCCTGTGTATGTGTATGAGTGGGAAATGGTGTCAAGATATAAGCACTTACGTGCTTTTGCACATTCCCATCATATCTCCGTTTGTATTGTTTTGTTTTTGTTTTGCTTTCAATACACCATGATGATGTTGTATGCTAGATTCTTTTCTCCCGTACTATGCTGATGCTCCACTGTTTGTGTGTGTGATTACCTCTTTCTGCCACGAACGTTGCAGGAAAGCTGGTAAGCTGGTAAGCTGGTAAGTGCACACACTCGCTTTGTTCGTGTGATACACTGTCTGTCAGATCCAAGGAATGCAGTGATGTTCCGCTGTGAACGGCTTACCGCATGGCCGAACTAGTTTGCGCTTGTCGCTTTCTAGCCAGTGATCGGATCGGAGACTGATGTGGTTAGAGACGCTGACTATGTTGACTGCTGAGATGGTCATTGTACAGCTCAGCTCACAGATCGGATCGGAGACTGATGTGGTTAGAGATGCTGACTATGTTGACTGCTGAGATGGTCATTGTACAGCTCAGCTCACAGATCGGATCGGAGACTGATGTGGTTAGAGATGCTGACTATGTTGACTGCTGAGATGGTCATTGTACAGCTCAGATCACAGATCGGATCGGAGACTGATGTGGTTAGAGATGCTGACTATGTTGACTGCTGAGATGGTCATTGTACAGCTCAGCTCACAGATCGGATCGGAGACTGATGTGGTTAGAGATGCTGACTATGTTGACTGCTGAGATGGTCATTGTACAGCTCAGCTCACAGCTATTTTTTTAAGTGATTTCCACCGACAGCGCGTTTTCCATTAATTCGCAATAAAATATTTTTACATTAGAAGGTTGTGTTTCTCATTTTAAACAGAATGACTCGATTAGTTAATAAATGTGGGTGTTGGGTGGTAACAACATAACTGTTGTACAACATAACAACAACATGTGTGCAGTAGCAAGTAGGTACTTGTTTACCTTTCAGACAGTTTCAGTGGCGAGGGTTTGATTTGGACTTGGAGGGCCCAATTCCCATGAAATGTTCTTAAAACAAATGCTAACGACGTCACGACTGACTTCTGACTCGACAATGCTACAATATTATGACATGGGTTTTAAACCGTATTGGGCCGCTTCAGATTGCTATTTATGACTATTAAAGAAGTATCTAGAAGAAGCATCAAGGAGCTTCACCTATAAAAGCAGCACAAAACGTCTTTCTTAATAACACCTTGGGAAAAGTACGTGAAATGATGGAAAAGAGTGTCCTGATTACGGTTCTGGCATTCGTTTTTTTTTGCGGAAAAAGTAGCAATTTGTTGTAATTTGAAAAAATATTCATATTATTATATGTGACGTCACAAGAATCTTGTGTCACTAAAACGAGTTGTGACGTCATACCGGCAAAAGTCTATCCTTGAATCAGAATATGTAAACCAGTAAAATGCCTTTTTGGGCGATGACCGAGCGAGCGCGCTCTGGTAAAGCTGAAACAGGTTTGAAATATGAAACGGTAAGGGAGCACACGTGGTAGTAACACAGTCATTTTAGTCCTCCAGAAAAATTGCCAGGCCTCAATGCATGCCAACATAAAAATTAAGTTGTATTAAATTGTCCATGATCTCCTTACTCAAATCCGTCAAAAGGGAGTACGTCCTGAGCACTGCATGCTTCAGCGTATAAATTAATGCTTAGAATAATACAGCCATTTTTTATCTAGAATCATTTTTGCAAGGTTTTGTGTTCATTTCGACGTTCACGTGTGCCAACTGCCACGCGATGTGGTACCACCTCTATCAGAACGCACCACACCAAAACAAAATTGATTTGAGGGACCTATCCAATGGTGAAAACCCAATCTCAATCGGATCAGTGGTTGCAAAGTTATTAGCTTCTGAAAAGCGTATGTATGGCCGGGTCGGGCCGGGTCGGGCCGGGTCAAATGTAAATTTGTCTAGTAAGTTGACAAGAAACCTTACGGGCACTTCGTGCCTGCTCGGTAACAACACTAACAACCTAGTTCGCTGGGTCGCACCTCGCGAGTAATATAAATAATATTGGTCACGATTGAAAATGTGTGAATGTTTACACTATGGCCTTGTATGAGTGGAGTCGGAGTGGCGTTGCGTAAACACATACCCATACATGTGCATGTGCATAAATAAATGTGATATAACTACACTTCAATGTGTTTATATGTGTGTTCATCGGTGTGTGTGTGTGTGTGTGTGTGTGTGTGTGTGTGTGTGTGTGTGTGTGTGTGTGTGTGTGTGTGTGTGTGTGTGTGTGTGTGTGTGTGTGTGTGTGTGTGTGTGTGTGTGTGTGTGTGTGTGTGTGTGTGTGTGTGTGTGTGTGTGTGTGTGTGTGTGTGTGTGTGTGTGTGTGTGTGTGTGTGTGTGTGTGTGTGTGTGTGTGTGTGTGTGTGTGTGTGTGTGTGTGTGTGTGTGTGTGTGTGTGTGTGTGTGTGTGTGTGTGTGTGTGTGTGTGTGTGTGTGTGTGTGTGTGTGTGTGTGTGTGTGTGTGTGTGTGTGTGTGTGTGTGTGTGTGTGTGTGTGTGTGTGTGTGTGTGTGTGTGTGTGTGTGTGTGTGTGTGTGTGTGTGTGTGTGTGTGTGTGTGTGTGTGTGTGTGTGTAAGTAAAGCACAAAATTCTGCGCCTCTGCATTGCAAATCATTCAGTGTTCTTTGAACCAGGGGCACCACCACGCGGGGCACCAGGGGCACCACCACGCGGGGCACCAGGGACACCACTGTGCCGGTGCACCAGCGGCACGGCACCACCACGCTGGTGTACCAATGCCACTACCGCGCCGGCGTACCAGGTCCACGACGGCGCCGGTGTACCAGGGGCACCACCGTGCCGGTAGGCGGGCACTGTGGGGCGAGGGGAGACACCGGGGAACCCACCGTGCCTCCTTGAATGCAGGAGGGGGAAATAATGGCCTGGTGCCGCCATGAAATCACAAGCATTGGTCGCTGGAAAGCTTTTTTCGCGAAATGATGCTAAATTAGAATTGCTAAATTATATTTACAAATCTCCCTGCATGCCTCCCGTCCCTTGGGCCATGCCGTGGCACCAACGTGCCTTTATACCAGAGTCAACAACGTATCGGACTCGATGGGCCCTGAAGGCCATCGGGAGTCGGGATCCGCTTCCATGGGCGGTAAAACAGGGGGGGGGGGGGTTACCCGGGCACCCGGGCACCGTGCCCCCTTGAATCCAGGAGGATGGGGAGGCGGGGCACCAATGCCCTGGTGCCCCCATCAAATTACTGAAAACCTCTGAAAACCTACCTATTTTATGCGAAATGGTGCGAAATTAAGAGACAAGAAACGCGCCGCTTCGCGGCGCAAATTACATACGTGCGTCCTGATAAATCCTCGATGTCACGATGGTTGTTGACTATCGTTTTTTTTTTGGTCGCAAACGAACCCATATAGGGCCCGCCATTTGGGCTTTTTTATAATGTGGTTCATGGCTGGAAATACATGAAACGTATTTGAAACTGGTAAGCAACGGCCCCCAACCTGTTCTAATTTTGTGATTACAAAGTAGAAAATATCACATTTTTGTGCCACTGCGGCGAAAATCCGGTCGAAGAATTGGCGAAAACGGCGAATTGCGGTCGAAGAATCTCATTGAGTGGCTGCATTGGTGCCCTTGGGCTGATATATATAGATTATAGAACCTTTCGATTTTTTAGGGTCTAGTTATCCAGACCAAAACAAAATAAGCACCAAATTTCGGCCCGCTCCGCGGCGCAAATCAATCAGTGTTCTTTTCCAGTACAAAATGGTCTAATATAGACTGTACACGCTGGCGACCGCAGAGGGGGGGGGGGGACATGGCGAGGCCATGACCCCGCCTTTGGCCTTAAATGCGGGAGGGGGGGCAACATGTCTTTTGACCCCACCTTTTGCTCCAGACATATTTCCTCGTTTTGACCCTGCATCCTGGTTCCAATAGCAAAAATTAGTTCTCCAGCCCGCTCAAAACCTCAATTTTTCCCGCCGCTTCGCTGGCGCAATAATAGTTAAATGGGTGTCCATTTTGCGTGAACACCATTCGCAGTTAAGTTTAAGGGCAGCCTTTTGTGCCAAATTTTCTTCAAGCTTGCGCAAAATCCCTTCGCAAAATCCTGCCTATTTCTTAGTTCAAGAAAATGATGGTACGACTGATATTGCAAATACCTATAGCCAATGTTTTGTCAACTAAAAAAAAAACTGAAATAGGGGCACCCTCAAAATATAATGGACTAAATCCAGTTGAGTTTTCAGATTTGGGTATAGGTAGGGGCACCACTGCAATTGATGACCCCCTTTGAAGATTTTCTGGATCCGCCCCTGGGGGGGACGCGTCTCCCGCGTCCCCCCCCCCCCCCCCCCCCCGGTGGCGCCGCCCCTAGTACAAATATGTTTCATAAAGCAAAAACTACAATTTGAAATCACAAACAACAAATCTGCCAACCTACACATACAAATTGTACAAATCCCGGCCCTAAAATAAAGGGCAGCTGAGTGCCCAAACAACGGAACAATTGTACAATTTATCCGCTATCGGGCAAACTACAACTGCAATCTACAATGCCCTTTCGGTGTGTAGAAAACTGAAACCTTGGAGCGGAGAACATCTTTACGGAGAATATCTTTTTTTGGCCTCACCATTTGAATAGGAAACTCCTCCTAATCCTGTGTCGTTTAGCTCTACGAATTTTGCATCCACATAATAAACTAGTAAGGCATGCATGGCATGAAGCAGACGGAGCGAGTACTTGCATTTGTGTCCGGCAACTGATAAACATTGTTGTTTGCTGCAATAGTAAAGGATTATACTTTCCTGCACCTTTCTGTGTCTCTCAGTGAACAACACAGTTACGACCATTGACATAAGTATATATTTTGTCTGATTCTCACAGAGATCGTTGCGGAGATGAATCGAAGTCAACGCACTTGCTTATCCCAGCCGGCATTTATTTGTGTATCTGATTCTCACAAGACCGTTGCGGAGATAAATTCGAAGTCAAGGCACGCGCTTATCCCAGCCGGCATTTATTTGTTGTATTTATAGATGGTGATAGTTTCTTCAGTTGTGTCTATTATTCTCACGTAGCCTATACCGTCTGTTAATTTACGACACAATTATCAGTGTATACCTTTGCATAATCAGTGCAGTGAAACGGGAGTTATCCCTGAAAAGTTGTGGTTAAAATGATCAATAACATGCCAAATATGTATTTTAGTGGACAAATGAATAATTAAAATAGACAAGCTTTCGACATCACGTCATCATCAGGTCTGAAGTTTTTAAATATTTTATTAATTTTTTTTTTAACAAAATAAACGAAATAAATAATAAATAACTTAACCCTGAAACACATATCCCAAGCAAGCAAGCAAGCAAAACATTCAAGCAAGATGAAGACGGATTTCGGCCCATCTGTAAAGCCCAGGCTACACTATGCGTGATCCGTGTTTGTAGAACTTCTGTGACGTCCGGGATCTTCCGATCACGCAAATCACGCAAGGAAAATGGATAAACCACTGCATTTTTGGAATGAATAAACCACTGCATAAACATCTACCAGCTTCAACACAAGTTTCAACACTCACAATTTGCTCCAACGCTTCTCCATTTATCTTCCGCCACGATACACAGCACAAATTATTCAAGTTTAGGTTTATTATACACTACAATACGCGAAATAAAGCAAAATGATAAAAACCCTGCATTTCGCAATCTCGGAAAACACGACAAGTTCAGAATTTTGAACTTTTCATCGCTCCGTCTGTGACGTGTCTGCGGAATTTCCTTGACGTTTCATCCGGGATCTGCGTGATGTGCCAGTGTAGCTCACCCAATGCATTTACTATCAACTGAACGTGCTCTGTCACGCAAATACCGACAACTCGGATAACACGCGCGTGATTTTCAGGAATTCGCGCATAGGCTTAAGACTCCGTTCGTTCGAGCGCTACGCGTTCTCATTCACTCCGTCTGAATTATATCATTATGTCCCAGTTATCTGGAGTCTCATGGGTGCAGGTACCCACACCAATACACGTGGCCAATATTAACGGGGACATTTCATTAAAGGAAATAGTTCACCTTCGGAAAATTTTCAGAACACGATTTTATTATATTTTTTAATAAAGTTTCTTTTTTCTTTTCAAAAATGGTCCTTACATCGCGCCAATTCAGGACAGAAGGTCGTACATTATTAATGTTATGGTGTGCGTTATTGGTCTGCGCATGCTCAGACCAGTGCTGGCACTCTCAGACGGTACGGTATATCATATATGCGCTGTATTCCTGGACTATAACGCATTCTTATTTGATGACATATGTTCCAAACAAATTAAAAAATTGCAAACTGTCCAAAACGCTGCCTTGCGCATCGTGACTGGAGCCTGCCGCACCACCAACACCACAAACTTACACATCGACACAAACATTCCCACACTCTGCCGCCGACGCAAATATACATTACTTAGATTCTACGCCAGAGCAAGTTCACAACCCACACGCCCAACATTCCACATCTTAAATCACCCCGCACCCACTAGACGACAAACACTACTACAAAAACGACACCCGCTTATCAGTCACAGAATCAGACAAACACTCACACTATTCAACATCGCTCACATCACCACAATGCCAACGCCACCACTCACATCCCACTGGCTCGACACAACACCAGACACACACCGCCTCTTCACACACAACAAAAACACAGTTACCGCGTCAGAAACACACTCACTCTTCCACGAACACAAAGCACAACACAACACATACACATACATATACACAGACGGTTCACGGGGCGACGGCCGAACCGGTGGTGCATTCTACACAAACACAGTTAGCAATAACTTTAGACTTCCCGACATAAATAGCGTATACACAGCGGAATTGTCATCCATTTTATTAGCATTAATATATGTCAGAAAAGAAAAACTTAAGGAAGTAGTCATTTGCACAGACTCGTCCGCCTCGCTCACGGCCATTTCCTCGATTAGTGACTGTAGAAACCCGATAGTATTTAAAATCAGACAGCTAATTTTTTTTTTTTTTTTATTTACACAGTAAAAACAATAGTATTAAATTCCTCTGGATCCCAGGACACGCCGGTATCCCGGGAAACGAGGAAGCCGACAGACTTGCGAAATTGAGCCTAGAATTACCTTCAGTAAACCAACTTCCAAGTCCAGTATCAGACGTGTTAAATTATATTAATTCTCAACTTATCATATTGCGCCAGCGCGAGTGGGACGCTGCTCCGCATTTTCATCTTTATCCGATCAAGCCAAAAGTCCAACATTGTATATCTAGTCACCAGAATTGTAGAGAGAAGGAGGTGATATTGGCGCGCCTCCGTCTCGGTCATACAAAAATTACTCATTATTATATTATGGAGAATCTCCCGCCACCAAATTGCCAACATTGCCCAGGTTATCCGCGCTACACAATCAAGCACTTACTTATTACTTGCCCAGTACACAACGATAAACGACAGAACATTATTAATTACACACAACAAAATCGCATCAATTAAATCTTCAAACACTGTTAGGTGATAATTATCCTGAATTGATAGGTCTCCTCTTAGATTATCTCTACCAAACACGTTTAGCTAATCAAATATAACAGTTTTTTTTTGGCCTAGCGCATTTTTGGCCCACCGCGCAGGTTGTTTCCCCTTTGTCTTAGATGCTGGGTTTTTTATTATTCAGGACTTTTCTCCCAGCTAAATACACCCCACAACCAGGTCTCGCCGAGGCGCCGGAGCCAGGGAGACTGGCAACAGTCTCCCGTTGATGCAATGATGGCACCCCCACGGCTCCACCAACACTGACACTGTTCAAGTGTATGTAATAAAAATATGTATGTATGTGTGTCTCGTGTTTTACTTGTTTTTGACCTTGAACGAAATACTTAACGTAATGTATACGTATTATATTAACGTATTATATTTACTTGAACAATAAATTTTCCGGGTTCACATAAACCGGTTAACGTAATTAGTAACGTAAAATAGCCACCCTAGTCCCTAGTTTGCTCCGGGTTCACATAAACCGGTTAACGTAGTTTTTTGCCTGGCAAATTGCCAGAGGTCATTGCCCCTCCCCGGAAAATGGCTATAGGCCGTTCCGGGAAAAAGAAGAAGAAAAAAAGAATAAAAAAAGCTGTATTCCTTCGCCAAAAAGTCAAATATCTTCGGCTGGAGAGTATTTTCAGCCAAGACAAGTTGCAGATAAGGATTTCTCAACACGGGCTACAAAACTGCTATTTCAGTTCAAAATCCCATGTTGAAGGTGAACTATTTCCTTTAAGCGCGTTCGAATCACGGCGACGCTTCTTCACACTTATATAGTTATAGATAGAGAGTGATCTTACCTCCTTCCTCTCCCGGATCTATCGGAAGAGTTTCACCTTCGTTTGCCACAGTGTGAGCCTTGAAGTCATGGTTTGACACCAGCGGTGTCGATTTTTACAAATGATTGGGGGTGGGGCGAACAGGGACGGGTCCAAGGGGGCCTATATCAGCGCCACGGTTTTACCAAAACGACTGAAATCGGTCAAAAATAACACATTTCATGATTGTAAAAGAAAATGTCAGGAATAGGTACAACAAGTTTGTTTTAAATCAGTTCTTAACGCAAAAATAAAGCCACATGAGTTTTGGCCTTGTGTCGGACGGCGCCTCAAACCAAAGTTTTGGCCGAGCCTCCGACCGACCAATGGCTTTCAGAATGGCCGAGAATTTCGGAAACTCAAACTGGCACAGTGCCCTCTCAGGCCTGGCAACGGCCCTCTTGGATAAGCCTAGGGAATTATCAGGTATTGCAAAGGCCTTATCAGACTCCTTCTCTCAGGCCTCGTAAGGACTCTCTCAGACTAGCATATGTAAAGCCTTTCCACACCTGGCAAGGGGCCTCTCAGACCGGACGATGGGTCCCTCAGGTCGATCGATGCTCCTCTCAAAGAAGCGGATGCTCATTGTTCCTCTCTTACCGACTTACACCTTTCTCAATGCGAATCGGCATCTGTTTAACTGAACGTGGCATAGGCAAGTCACATCATCAGGCACATTCGAATTTAGACACTCTTTTAACACTTCGACACATATCATTAAATCAGAATATCAGCCGGTAAAAAACCTGAAACCACTCATATGATAAATTTATTACAAATTGAAGCACAAAAGAACAGCTTGCCAGCAGACAGAAAGACAAGATATAGAGTTTTGAAAATAAATGGAAACAATTAAAGGTCATCCTCTCGTAATTAGTAATATATATAT
>JAXIVJ010020233.1:0-13291 GCA_036785665.1 Chirona hameri
TAATTTTTCGGTCGTCCGTGCCGATTTTGTCGTTAAATTCTGTTGTAAAAGGTATAGGGTTTGGTACAGCCTCTGGCAGAAGCGTCCACCATGTTGAGCCGGCCGGCGTCTGTCAGGAAATTTACTCTGACTCGGCATTAAAAAATTTGTCTCTCACTGTGCCCTGATATGAGGTCGTATATGTTAAATGTAGGAATGATAGTTCGTGGGTAGGCTGCTAGATTTTTGTCTGAATTCCGTCGTTTGGTTTGAATCCGGCCATGTCTGGTATGCCGGCCGTACAGTCTCTAACATCGTGTCCGGGACACGGCGGGCCGTTGGCCGGCGCTGTGCCGCGGCGGTGGCGGCCACCGGCGGCCGCCGCCCGTACTAGCGCCGAGCTGCACCGCTCAATCCGTGCGGCGTCCGTCCGTCCCTCCCTCCCATCCGGCCTTCACTCTTCCTGCAGTGCCACCGGGGCATTGCCCCTGTCTCGGACACGGGTCGGCCGCTTTGGTTCGGTCATGAGGCAGCCCTAGGACAGCCCCGGCCTCCGGTTGTTCGATTCAGGGGCCGTGCTTCTAGAACGTTCTCCCTCCGTTTGCACGGCGTATCAACATGTCTGCCGGGTGAGGGGAGGGGGACGCCCCCGCTCGACCCCCGGCCAGTGACGTTGCAGTGTCAGCCTGTCTATCGGCGACCGGTGGTGCTAGCAGCGGTTGGCAGCGGTCAGCAGGCTCTGGGGCTCGGGCTGCGGGCTACGTCCTGGTGTTGACATGTTGCCTGATTCAGCCGGGCAACATGAGACCTCCGACACCCACCGGCGTCTGTGGCCGCCAGAGGTCAGCCCTGCAGCTGGTAGATGTTCGAAACTGGGTGTCTTAACGCATTGACAGGCGGAATGAATAAGACAGCTGGGAGTTATTTTCAGAATATTTTTTAAAGTCAAAAATCATTATTTGCCTGGTATGATGCCATTTTCTTACCGTAAAATGTAAAGTTGGTATTTTATTTGAGTGGACACTTCTACATTTTATTACTGTGAGGATCGAGATCGAGATGGCGAATATAGAGTATAAATAACCAACGCCAGTAGAGTCTTCCTCAGACTTCTGGCCCTTTTTTCAGTGCATTCTGCCATTTTTGTAACATTGCATTGTAATTTGTAATGTTAGTTTACTGCCGATGATTCAGTTGGGACGCTGGTATCGGCTGTCTCCTATGGTCGGATCTCTCAGCACGTGGATAGGTGTCGGCAGCTCGTTCGTTCCCCGAGCGGGGCCGCTGACCCTCCTTTGTCACCAAATCAGCGGGGCCGCTGGCCCTGCTGCGCCGTCGGTCCACCATACCAGACCAGCCGTGCCCTGGCCGCGGCCTGTACCAGGGCGTTATCTGGCCGCTCGGCGGCTGGGACGTCCCGGGAGGGAGGGAGGGAGGGAGGGCCGAGGGAGCTGGGTACCCGACTGTGAGGGGTTAGGTGGAGGGGGGGGGGACAGCTGTCTGATTGTGGGGTTACAGCGGTCGATGACGGTTTGACATACGGTTTGACATACGGTTTGACATGCGGTTTGATACGAAAAGTTGCCATGTCGCATCGGAAGGGGTCCTTCAATGACGCAGAGCTGCACGATATATGTTATTTTCCATGCGTTCACGGACATAAGGGAGAGAAGAAAAAAAAATCCAGAGCAAAATAATTCCGCTGAATTTGATGGTTTTCTTTTAAAAAGATGCTTTTGGGTATGTTTTTCTACTAATTACATTAAATGTGTAGTATTAAGTTATTCTCTTATTGAAGTTATTCTCTTATTGAATGAATCCATGATTCGAAATTAAATTCGAATTATAATAACTTCCCGCGACGGCTGCTAGAGGCGCTGGTGTTGCATGTTTTGAGGTATGTTTTACTACTAATTACATTAAATGCGAAGTATGAAGTTAATATCTTATTATTGAGGTGATCCAGAATACGAAATACAATTCGAATTCAAATAACCTCCCGCAGCGGCCGCTAGAGGCGCTGGTGTTGCCGACGGGCGGGTGGCATATTTCAGTTTTGCTAAATTGCCACCGGTTAGTACTTAAAGGAAATAGTTCACCTTCAACATGGGGTTTTTAACTGAAATAGCAGTTTTGTAGCCCGTGTTGAGAAATCCCTATCTGCAACTGTTCTTGTCTGAAAAGACTTTCCAGCCGAAGATATTTGACTTTTTGGCGAAGAAATGCGGCGCATATATGATATACCGTACCATCTGAAAGTGCCAGCACTGCATTGAGCATGCGCAGACCAATAACGCACACCATAAACTTAATAATTTACGACCTTCTGTCCTGAATTGGCGCGATGTAGGACCATTTTTGAAAAGAAAAAAAAGAAACTGTATTAAAAAATATAATACAATAATGTTCTGATAAATTTTCTGAAGGTGAACTATTTCCTTTAAAGGAAATAGTTTACCTTGGAAATTTTTACCCAACACGATTTGATTATTTTTTTTAATAAAATTTATTTTTATATTGTCAAAGATGGCCTTATATCGCGCCGATTCAGGACAGAAGGCTGTACATTTTTATTGTTTATCAAAAATATATGCATACTCTCTGAGTCAGAGTCCTGACGTCACGCGAATGTAAAAAATGGTTCAGCCAATCAGATTCGAAGTAGTCGCGTAAATATATACTCGCATTGGAGATGTGCCAACCGGCGGCAGGCGTTCGCTCGCTAGCACCAGCTGCAAGCTGATTGGCTGATGGTATAGCCTCTGCCCGGGTACCAGTACAACATTCTTTCGCCAGCACCGCATTCCTTCGCCAAAAACTCAAATATATTCGGCTGGAGAGTCTTTTCAGTCAAGAAAACTTGCAGACAGGGGTTTCCCAACACGGGCACAAAACTGCTATCTCAGTTTAAAAACTAATGTTGAAGGTGAAACTATTTCCTTTAAGGAGACAAGTCAGTCAAAAACATATATTGCTTTGAAATTCGGTTTGGGTATCGTCCATACTTGGTTCTCCAATATATCTTCCGGTTTTTGAATGTTGGAAAATTTTGATTTTGTGTTCATTCCCCCCCCCCCCCCCATTTTTGTATGTCAATTTGTTTTTAAATATATTCAAACACCGGAAGATATTTTGGAGAACCAAGTATGGACGATGCCCAAACCGAATTTCAAAGCATTATCTATATTTTTGACTAGACTTATGTCTCCCTAAGTACTAGCCGGTGGCGATTTAGTACTGGGAAACTGAAATACGCGGGTGGGTGGCTGGCCTTAACGCGTCAAGTTGACGCGTAACGTTGGGTAGAGGATAATTCAAGAGTAAAATCATACCGCTAAAATTGATGTTTTTGTTCTATCAAATGTTTTGAGGTATATGTGTTTACTAATAATTACATTAAAGGGATATTGCCACCTCCGGAGGATTTCTAAAAAGCAACTTAAATGAATGGAGGGGATCATCAATCATTTATGCTGAAGGTCAAACTTGCTCCTGCAGCACCTAAAGCAGTGTATGCGGCAAAGCATTTTGTATTTATTTCTGACTCCAAAACGTTGGTCCCAGCTGTGCTCAGTACTAGATTAATGATGGCCGCTCTCATCCAGTTTGGCTGTGGTATTGGCGCCCGCCCCAAGCCGAAGCGTACGAAGTCGCCGAGACTTGACCTTGAAAAGTCTGTGTTATAATGTATAGATCACAACTCCTACGGTCCCAAAGTCGAGCCATAGCAATTCTTGCTGTTTTATTATGAAAGAGGCTAAGGTTGTTGAAAATATAATTAACTGCATACACTTTTTCATTGTAAAGTGCACTGACGGAATGGTGATTTGAGCTTGCAACATTCAAAAGAAAATAGCAGTCCGCAAAGAAGTGATTCTAAATAGTGACTAGGCGACTCAACTTTACGAATGCTTGGCAAGCATGAGTGGTGCAATTTTTTTTAAATCTAATGGGGGGAAGTTTCGACAACCAAATTTTGCAGGTGAAATCGGACACGCTTAATCGACACACCAAAAACTCCATATTGGCCTGCGAGGTGGCAATGTCCCTTAAAGGGAAATAATAACCTTTCGATTTTTTTTTACAACAATTTCTGGGGCTACCGTTAGTATATACATTATGTGATCTAAATTTAAGAATGAAATACAATTTTCCCTAATTCGAAGTTGAAAGTTTGGAAAAATTACAAAGCAAATAGGTACATACTATTATACTTCTTTCGGAGTTCATGATCGGTGTTTTCCCACCACTATTGGAAACGCGACATAACTGGCGCTTTTGTATCAATCTGTTCAACGTTGTTGAATTACCTCTCAACAAATCGCATACACTAAATAATTCGTCGTAGGGGTCCCGGTTAATCCGTCGAATGTATCCAGACTGGTTATTGATTCAACTTTTTTGGAACGATTCAATCATGATTCATTTTGGAATATGAATGATTCAATCACCGTTCGATTCACGGATACAATTTTGAGAATTGATTCATTCTGATTCAAAGAATCCAAACAAATATTTTAATTGATTCACGTTTGATTCAACATTTGAATATATGAGGTGAATTTATGTCAAATCAATAAAAATGGAAACATGCATATATATGATCATTAAAACATTGGTACAGTATTTCAGTATAATTGAATATAGCCACTGGGACTCCATATATTTGGACAATTTACCAGTGTACTTGAATCGTTAAATATTTTGATTCAATCAGCCATGATTTGATGCGGGTTTTGATTCAATCACGATTCATGAATCAAATTATCCGGTGGTGAATACATTATGTTTTGATTCAATGAATTTTGATTGAACGATTCCAATCGATTCAATCAGTGTCGAATCAATAACCAGTCTGAATGTATCACGGTTTTTCTAAGATATTCATTGATTGATTACGGGAAAAAACGGTTCAGATAAATGTGTCATCAGTGCATTACAATGTATTGAATACCTGTATGTTAAAAATTCGTGGGGAAACATCTAATTGATTTTGTATATGAATCGAAAACACTTAATAGGTCGCCGTCCGAGGCCAAACTATATAGCCGAGTTAAATGCACTTTTTCAAATGTTTGTTGATTTTTCATAGAGGTTTGGTACATATTCGCAAAGGATCGAGTGCATGAAACATGCTATACCGTCATGATGAATAACAATGCGTAGGCAGGCTAATTTTAGCTCTGACAGTGAATTCGTTACCAAGTACTTGTGAGTACCTACCGACCGTTATAAGCGTGGAACGCTTATCAACTTTAACTTTACATATATTTTGGTTGAAATGTTTATATGCAACATGTGATTAATTTACTATATATTTTGGTCTCGTCTATCGATTTCAAGTCATAACTCCCGTTTTGTCGAAAAGGTCATTATTTCCTTTTAAATGTGTAGTATTAAGTTATTTTCTGATTATTGAAGTCATCCAGAATACGAAATTAAACTAAAATTAGAATAACTTTCCGCGACGGCCGCTAGAGGCGCTGGTGTTGCCGAAGCGCGGATGGCCGGCCTTGACGCGTAGCGAGGGGCAGAAAATCGCAAATGCCGTACGGTATCTAGAGGGTTCCGGGATATTTTGGGTCGTCGATGGCTACGTTTTTTTCTGTGTAGTTCTAAGTCCGATGATAATGGGAGGCATTTGGCTGGTCAGATGCACGTTATATTACGGTGCTGCCAGACACGTGGGCTGTGTGACGTTCTGTGATGTCGGCACCTTGCTACGGAGCCTTGAGTGTAGTACGGGACGGCTGTGCTGTCGGTATGTCTGCACCTTACCACGGAGCCTTGAGTGTAGTACGGGACGGCTGTGCTGTCGGTCATATCGCTAACCGGCACAGATAGCGGGCACTGGGTGCGATACCACACTGTGAGGTAGGTCCTCTCCCTCTCACTCGGGCTGCGTGGGAGAGAGGGCCAGAGAGGGGAGGAGAGAGAGCCGACAGACGAGGGGTGGCGCGGCGCAGAGGCACGCCTGCTGGGATCGGCAGGCGCTGAGGCACGCCGGCTGAGATCAGCAGGCGCTGACTGTTGGCTGGCCCGGCCGGCGCCGGCGCTGAGACACACCGGCTGGGATCGGCCGGCGCCGACTGTTGGCTGGCCCGGCCGGCCACGTTTTTTGTGCCGTCCAGGCAGCGCCGTGTGTGATGTCGTTAGATCGGCTCGTGTGATGACGGGGTCGCTTCCATGAAGCCGAATCGATGGAACTACGCGGCTTTGATTGTATGATTTTAAATTAAGTTATGCGGCTATTTTATTCAGAACACATGCAAATCGCTAGCTGACATTTTTAATTCATTTCGATATAATGTTAATTTGTATTTGAATGGTGTTCGAGGGCTCCTCGATCCCGTTTCCTCCTCCACGGCTCCTTTTTAGATCGTCTCGCTCTGCACTTTGCAGCATTGTCTTGCATCGCAGTGTGCCATCCTCGTCTTTTATAGCTACCTAACCTACCAACCGCATGGAGCGGTGCCGTTTGGACGTAATAGGGCAGAAATCCCCGTGCTTCTGCTGCCAGGGCCGTCAGGTCGGCGGGCAGGTGTGGTCGCAGTGTAACGTGGCAGTGTAACGTGGCACCGTAACGTGGCAGTGTAACGTGGCAGTGTAACGTGGCACCGTAACGTGGCAGTGTAACGTGGCAGTGTAACGTGCAGTGTAACGTGGCGTAACGTGGCAGTGTAACGTGGCAGTGTAACGTGGCATTGTAACGTGGCATTGTAACGTGGCAGTGTAACGTGGCAGTGTAACGTGGCAGTGTAACGTGGCAGTGTAACGTGGCAGTGTAACGTGGCAGTGTAACGTGGCACCGTAACGTGGCAGTGTAACGTGGCAGTGTAACGTGGCACCGTAACGTGGCAGTGTAACGTGGCAGTGTAACGTGGCAGTGTAACGTGGCAGTGTAACGTGGCAGTGTAAGCCCCGTGCGTGCCTTCACCACTGCCAGGGCGCGTATATTGGAATGTAATATTGCAATCAGTGAAGACTCCGAAAAAGCAAGTAGGAAACTGCGTTGCGTTACCAAAAACCAGCGATTGTGACGATCCCCATGGACCAGGGTGTGGCAGGAAACAATATTGTAATAGCATAATCAAACCTGACCTAACCTTTACTGCAATTACGGTCGCAGGGACCCACGTTTAGAACGCTTCGCTCGCATTCGCTCGCTGCGCTGCCGAACCTACCGGTAGGGGGGGGGGGCTGTCTCCCCCCGGACCCCCCCCCCCCCGACCATCTCTTAGACAACTGGTCCATGGGGATTGTCAAATCGCTGGTTTTTGGTAGCTCACCGCAGTTTTCTGCTTGCTTTTTCGGGGTCTTCACTGATCGCAATATTACATTCCGAATTACGCTGCCAGGGTCGACATGCGGGACTGCCAGGCTGCCTGGCAAGCAAGGGCGAGATCATTGTGACATGGAGGTAGCCGGTAAGCCTGCGCCTGCAATGGCAGGACGGGCAGGGACACAGGCCGCTGGCAGAGGGACACAGGCCGCTGGCAGGAGGGCAGCCGGGCAGGTGTGGCCATACCGAGACGTGACAGCCCCGCGCCGCCGCTGCCAGGGACAGCAGACGGGCAGGTGTGGCCATACCGTGACGTGGCAGCCCCGCGCCGCCGCTGCCAGGGACAGCAGAGGGGCAGGTGTGGCCATACCGTGACGTGGCAGCCCCGCGCCGCCGCTGCCAGGGACAGGGCAGGTGTGGCCACATCGCCATGCTGGCCACGCCGTGAGACCTGGGCGTCGAATGGCCCGCCCGTCCAACGCTGCGGTCCCGGACCCCGGTATCCACTGCGGGTGCAGCCGTCCCAGCGACCGCCGCGAAGGCGGGCTTCCCGAATTTGTTAAGCAAGTCACGCTGCAGGAAAGTCTGCCGGATGTTGTTTATAAGGCCTGCCAAATATGCAGTATGATATCCAGGCGATGGGCTGATCAAGTGTAAGTTCTGCCAGCGGCCTGCGTCCGTACCGGTCCTGCATTGAAGGCACAGACTCACCGCCACGTGATATGCTCAGCTGTGTATGTTTGTTATTGCAGAACATAGAACATATTGTAGGCTATCATGTGGGCCCTGGCTTGTTGAATGTTATTGTAGGTTGGCCGTAATTTCTGCGGGGTGACGGAACTTTTATAAGAAACGAGTAGTTTCAGGCGATTTAATCCTCTTTTTCATTGCAACTTCTTTTGACAAACTTACACTTGATCATGCCCATCGTCTGGATTCCGTGCCGGTGGATTAAGACGGTCATTTCTGCGGACTATGGCCGTCTACTGCGATGTTCGCCTCCTAAACTGGCTGGCGGGCTGGTCTCCTCCCCTGCGACTGGTAGGCCGTCGCCGACCTCTCACGTGGCGCCTTGCGGATACGAGCGGGTACGAGTGGCGACGGTGGCGACGGTGGCGACGGTGACGGTGACGGTGACGGTGACGGTGACGGTGACGGTGACGGTGACGGTGACGGTGACGGTGGCGGTGGCGGCGGCGGCGGCGGCGGCGGCGGGCCGGGCCGGTAGCGATGGCGGGCCGGTGGCGGTGGCGGGGGCGGTCGGCTGTAACGGCGGACGTCACGGAGTCCGGAACGGCTGCGTCGGCCGCGGGTCTCGGTCGGTCGCTCGGTCGGCCGGTGGCGGCCGTTGCACGGTTACCACCCGGGGAGCGGCGCCGGCGGAGTGTCCGGCTGAAAGAGAGAGAGGGAGGCGGCGGGTGAGAGGGAGGGCGCCAGGCACACCCGACATGACCCGCCGCCGCTCGGCAACGGCAGACCTCGGTAGATCGGCCTTGGGCACGGCCGACCGGGTTGAGAAAGCAGCTGGAGCCGGCAGCCGACCGGTATCGGTCCGGGTCGCCAGGCTGCCAAGTCCGCCGCCGCCGCCGCCGCCGCCGCCACCGCCACCGCCACCGCCACCGCCACCGCCACCGCCGCCCAGGGGGCGCCTGCACTCTGCAGGCCATAGAGATGCTGCTGTCAATGGCAGCGGTGCCAGAGCAGACTCGCCCCTGATTGGAGTAGTTTGAAATGGTGTCTGATATGGCTTGGTCTTTGTGTTTGCAGAACAAACCGAATCGAGATGCACATTTTATCGCTGGAGTTAGTGTTGCTCATAAATCACCCGATTTACTTCCTCCAGTTTTATGAAACGGACCGCTTATATTATCGCTTTCTTTTTCTACAACTCAACAAATACATGGTTAAAGACTCAACGGGTTTGGGACAGACCATATAATTTTTTTAGCACCACACAAAGTGAAATATGCTGAAACGGGTGGGAATGGGAGCCCCATCAATTATGAATTCGTATTGGAACGGGTTTGGGTCTGGCTGAATGGGCTGGAACGGGATGGAGGCTGGAAATGTGTCTCATGAAGAGCTCTAGTTTCCACTCTGGTTCTTGGTTTCACCGTTGTTGTTTCACCTTTGTATTGGTTTTGAACGTAAGGATAGACTGGCATTAGAGAAGTGCCAATCGGCGACTCCAGGGTGATAGAGGGATGGCTCCAGGGTGATAGAGGGATGACTCCAGGGTGATAGAGGGATGACTCCAGGGTGATGGGGGAGGGATGACTCCGCCAATAAGCCGCCGGCATTGTGTAACATTCACCCAGCAACGGCGGCGTTCGCACGCCAGCAGAGTGTATTCGGTTCTGATGAGTTTGGCAGTAGTATGTTGCTGGCGCCTTACCCGTCCACCTGTGTCAGCCTGCTTTGTTGTGCCTCTCATCACTAATCGCCGTTATTCGACACTGTCACTGACTGCGGGTTCTGCTGTGGTTCCTCATAGTCTGTCGCTGATCCCTGTCGGGTCCTGCTCATACCCAGCAGCTGGTCTGAGGTCTCTCCCAGCAGCTGGTCTGAGGTCTCTCCCAGCAGCTGGTCCGAGGTCTCTCACTGGCAGGTCTGCAGCGGATCAGTCTCTAGCCCTTTCCTAATCCAACACTGACCCCTTTCTGGTCTGTAATTGACCTCGTCTGCTCCACTACTGACCTCTGCCTGTTCCGCCCGCAGTCCAGCTGGACGACGCCGACCTCAACTCGGTGTCGGCCAAGAAGGTGCGGCAGGCACTGGAGAAGAAGTTCGACGAGGACCTGTCGGACCGCAAAAAGGAGATCGATGACATGATCAACGATGTGCTGAACGAGAAGGGCAGCGGCGGAGAGGAAGAGGAGGAGGAAGAGGAGGAAGAAGAGGAGGAGGAGGAGAAGCCGGAGAAGAAGAAGCCGGCGCCCAAGAAGAGGAAGGCCGCCCCTAAGAAGGACGCCAGCGACAGCGAAGACGAGCCCAGCGGGGACGATGACGAAGAGGAGGAGTACGCTCCTAAGAAGAAGCGAGGAGCGCCCAAGAAGCGCGCAAAGAAGTCTGATAGTGATGAGGAGGACTGGAAGGCATCTAAGAAGGCGGTAAGAAGGTGGAGGGGTGCTGGAATATTCATTCAAGGAATAGCGAAATATTTGAATCATTAGGCCATTCTTTGTGAGGACAAATGTCCGTAGTCATTTCGTTTAGTAGTTGCCTTTGCAGAATACACTAATTATGTGCATTGTGAATGATACTTAGATGTGAAGTCAACCTCGGAAGGGAAAACATAATATTTAAATGATACCTATTGCCTACTACTATTTCCGGGTATTGCATATGTAGAAGCACCAGTACAGACAGTTCAGCAAAATCCTCACGTGACCATCTAACATGAGACATTTTCCCGCAGCCGAAGAAGGCAGGCGGCCCCAGGAAGGCAGGCGGATACACCAAGAAGTGCAAGCTGTCGGAGCCGCTGTCCAAGCTGATGGGCGAGGAGCGGATGGCGCGCCACGAAGTCATCAAGAAGATGTGGTCCATCATCAAGGAGAATAACATGTACGACCCGAAGAACAAGCAGTACGCCATCTGCGACGACGCCATGTTCCCCGTGATCGGTAAGGAGGCCAGGTCGGGTGACGCTGATGAGTGTTGTCTCTTGATCATACTGTAAGGTGTGTGTGTTGTCTTTTGGGCGGCATGCCATCATGTGTTTATCTGCTGTGGAACCCGAAACCCATGACTATCAGGGCTTACTGAGAGTATTTAAAGTGCTAGACACTACGTCAAGCGATCCATGTGGTACGAATTTATTGGCTCCTACTCCTCCATTTGGCGTCTCTCCCTGCTCACGGGTTACCCTGATCTGACACGACCCTCTCTTTCCGCAGGAGTGAAGCGCTTCCGGACGTTCGGCATGATGAAGCACCTCAAGGACCACTTCACCAACGAGTAGTAGCCGCTCACCATCGCGCGCCGCCGGGCGCCCTCTTCACGTCACCAGATAGGTTAGGAATGTCATCTGTCGTCTGCATGTCGCCGCGTGCCGTCCCGCGCCCGAGCGCGGCTGCTGCCGGGTCCCGAGCGATCCCCGAGCGGTCCTGAGCGGGTCCCGAGCGGCCCCTGCCGACCGCCGGACCCGGCGGCAAGGGCGACAGACGGGGTGGTTCTCATGTTCTCGCGGTTCTGTTCGCGGCCGCCCGCTGGAGGCCGACTGCAGGGTACACGCGGCCAAACGGAGTATCTCCAGAGCAGCGCACCTCAGTCAAACGGAGCGGAACTCCTGAGTAGCCGTGGCACCAGCTGTGTTCGCAGGCCGTGAAATAAAATCCATACACAATGTATTTGTCACAGTTTGTTTGGGTACTCGACACTTGTGCTTTCTGAGCTTACGCCGATACTCGGATATTTGTGCGATTTTGTTTTGGCGTGCTTGTAGGTGTGCGTACGTTTGCATTGATGTCGTCTCTTTCTACAATACATTGACTGGTGGACTAAGCGCTGCGTTTCCTCTCCTTGCGGCGAGGTTGGGTGGCAGGCTCCGTAGTAGAATGGCAGGGCACCTGGCTTCACGTGTACCGCCGTGTCGTAGCTGGGCCCTGTTCAATGGGCAGGTGGACCTAGTTCACTGAAGGCGTACAGCGCCTTCACCAGGCTCGTAGCCAGGCTGAATTACCAGAGGGTGCACAAGGATTCCCAGAGGGTACACACCACCGGCCACCCAAGGTCTTAGCATGTCGCAAATATTGTATCTGAACATGAGTGGCCTGATAATTGTGCTGCTTCGTGGATTGTACGCGAAAGGTTCAAACCCGCTTGTGCTCAGTAATGTTATTCGACTACAAAAGTACTATTACCTTAACTACTTGGGGTGCACCGACCAAGGTCAGAGGGTGCACGGGCCTAGCTACGGGGCCTGGCCTTCACACATGCATCAGCAGGTGTATACTTAAACTTATACATTATTCGCAAAGTAGGTGTACTCTGGGCGAAGACAGTGACGTTGACATAGTAATTAGATAGCACAAGGTAGTGTGTGTTCGTGGCCGCAATACGGCAAAAGGCGTCGAGAACAGGGGACTGGGTCAGGAAATGTAAAATGTTACTTACAAGTGCATATTCTTAACACCAGAGCGGACTCCTGGGCCACGGCGGATGGCACAGATCGCGTCCACGCGTAAGGACAGGACCAGGACGAACATGGCGTGACCTCGTCTCGTTTGCATGTGCCCACGGCGGATCCCTGCGCTACAAATGCACGCCATGTTTGTATTACGTTACAAAGCGAACAATCGTTGCGTTCCGTCACAAATGCCCGCCGTGGTACTATTAATACCACACACAGCAGGAGGAAAACTCGCACTATTGTGGGTTCAATCCCTAAACAGGACAAACGTGAGACTGGCCCGGCGGGGCCGTTTTAACCCTCGCCTTACGGGAGCTTTTTCACCTTCGCCCTACGGGGGGGCTGACAGCCCCCCTGTTAACTACCAAACAAAGCAACTTAGAGCAATGCGGTAAGAACCAGCATGTTGCCTGTCATGAGAGGAATCTAACAGTATGTGATTTTTAGGTTTCAGGTCAATGGGTGACCTTCCAGGTCAAGTGAATGACCTCGGATTTACCACGTCCAGAACAGCGATTTTGCTCTCCAGAAAACCTCAAAATGAGAAATTGATAAATGTAAATAAAAAGGCATGTTTCTAGACCAGTTTTGGCTCAGAAATTCAGAAAATGTAATTATTTGTTCGTATCTTGTCAAAAAAAAGTTAAAACTTATTAAACAAATCACGTCATAAGTTTCTTACACTTGGGAGCCATCACTCAGTAAAAAATGAAGATATTGCTTTGAAATTTGGTATGGGTATTTTACTCAGTTCACTCACATATTCCGGTTTTATAACATCTTTGAAAATTTTGATTTTGTGGGGATTAAAAAAAGTTTTCTTTTATTTTAGGGGTCAAGAACCCCAAATTTGGAGAGAAAAAAATCCGAGATTGCCATTTTAAAGAGAATGACAT
>JAXIVJ010020234.1:0-7500 GCA_036785665.1 Chirona hameri
ACCCATTGTCATTGCACTATCTTTAGCTCAGTTTATGTTACCCTTTTTCTTCTTCCGTAGCTTACTATTTTGCATGTTTCTAGCTCTTGGGTGGTGGGCTGTTCAGCAGCACACATTAATCGCTGACTCATATTGCACATCGCTATGTACAGTATAACTTAAAAACAAATACTAACACAGCCCACACATTGACTCTTGAAGAAACTATAGCAATATAGACCCCATATCAAATCAACAGCACGATAACACAGGTGAATCATTTACACAAGTAGAACACATTCATAATGAATGTAAGTATTACACAATACCAGATGAAATTAATGTGGATAAAGGATTTTCTATCCTTCACACGAATATGAGATTCTTGAAAAATAAAATGGATGATTTCCAAACCTTCCTCCTAAGCTCTGGTATTGTTTGGTCTGTGATATGTATTTCTGAGACATGGTTAAAAGCAGAAATACTGAAATACTATAATTTAGAAAGATATAACCTTTTTGCCTCATGTAGAGAAGGGGGAGAGGGAGGAGGGACAGCAATATATGTCCACGACAGTCTCCCTGTCAAGAGGCGAGATGACAGTATTGCTTTGAACAGAGATAATATATTTGTTGAAGTTCAAATTAAAATTAGTAATTTTACTAAAAACATGGTAGTTGGGGGTCTTTATAGGCCTCCGAATTCTCCAAATATGCCTTTCATGACTTATCTTGAGGACACTCTAGCCAAGTTAGATGAGAAGAACAAGCTGGTTGTCCGGACAGGCGATTTTAACTATAATCTATTCAAACAATCTCAAGATAAACATGTGCTATCCTTCCATAATCTTGTCTACTCTTATGGATATATTTCACTTATTTCGAAGGCAACTAGGATTGATCGTGAACACTCCTCTTTGCTAGACAATATATTAATAAATGATCACAAATATTTGAAATCATCTGGTGTTTTTCAGTTCGCAGATGATACTGCTATAATCATTGAAGGTGATAGTCATGAGCATCTTCAAGCAAAAATGAACACCTTCATCCCTAAATTGACTGCTTGGTTTTCAAGTAATAGGTTATCCTTGCATTCCTCAAAAAAAATATCAGATATATTCGTTTTTTTGCGATTCAACGGGATATCAATATTGTCCTTAAAGGAAATAGTTCACCTTCAACATGGGATTTTGAACTGAAATAGCAGTTTTGTAGCCCGTGTTGAGAAATCCTTATCTGCAACTTTTCTTGGCTGAGAAGACTCTCCAGCCGAAGATATTTGACTTTTTGGCGAAGGAATACGGCGCATATATGATATACCGTACCGTCTGAGAGTGGAGTCTGGTCTGAGCATGCGCAGAACAATAACGCACACCATACAATTAATAATTTACGACCTTCTGTCCTGAATTGGCGCGATGTAGGACCATTTTTTAAATGAAAAAAAGAAACTGTATTAAAAAATATAATAAAATCGTGTTCTGAAAATTTTCCCGAAGGTGAACTATTTCCTTTAATAATGTAAAGATTAAGAGGCAATTTTCAGTCCGGTACTTATGGGTAGCTCTTGATGAAAATATAAAATGGGATACTCATATTAACAATATATCCTTAATATATCGGTGTGAAGGGCCGCGTGCGTTCATGACTTTTTCCCAAGGAGCTAATATTACTCTATAACACGCTTGTTTTCCCTCACATCTCTTATTGTTCTGTTGTGTGGGCAATGCTTATGCGGTCAGAATAAACAGAATTGTTAGACTCCAAAAAAGAGCTATGAGAATCATAGACAGTAAACCATATCTTTTCCCTTCTAATGAGCTCTTTATGAAATATGGTATCTTGAAATTACCTGAGTTGGTCATCGAACAAAATGTTATGATAATGCTAGCGTTCCTTAAAGGAAATAGTTCACCTTCGGAAAATTTTCAGAACACGATTTTATTAGATTTTTTAATACAGTTTCTTTTTTTCTTTTCAAAAATGGTCCTACATCGCGCCAATTCAGGACAGAAGGTCGTAAATTATTAATGTTATGGTGTGGGTTATTGGTCTGCGCATGCTCAGACCAGTGCTGGCACTCTCAGACGGTACGGTATATCATATATGCGCCGCATTCCTCATCCTTTCATCGACATCGGACCTTGGACCAGCCAGCCTTCACCAGCCCTCCACCGCTTCCGGGTGCGGAACCCTGACCACGTGCGTGTGGCAGGGTTGTAAACCCCTAGATAGGTAGACTTTATATATTTTTAAGTAGGTAGACTCTTTAGATACAATTTTTTTATTGGCAATAGGCCACCTCCACGGTTTAGGTCCCCTCCAGTCTTTGGAGTTAACTTGCAGTTGCCAACACGTTCTGTCGTGTGTGGCAAGTTAACGTAAACAGTTAGCCCCCATCCTATCCCCTCCTGAGCCACGACGATGGCTACCCCCCCGGAACCCCGCCCCCCGACCCTCCCGACCCCCCTCTGGGGTCTTCCGGCGCGCGACCGCGTGCCCCCCTGGACGGTCCCCCTCCCCGCCCCCTTCAGGGGCCCAGCCCGCCCCGTCCAGGGGCCAGGCTCCCGCCTGACTCGCGTACCCCCGACGGCCCGGCGTTCCTGCTAATGAAGCGGGACGGCGGTGCTCCGTTTGGATCGACCAACCCCTTCGCCATAAGGCGCTGGCTACGGTCGATCTGTGGCGGGGACGTGGGGATGGCCAAGACGATCCACTCAGGAGCTCTCCTGATCCAGACCCTGTCTGGACAGCAGAACGTCCCCCTGCTGGCAACCAAGACGTTCATCGGTGTAGCGGTGAACGTCGAGGCCCCCATCCACCTGAACTCGGTGGAGGGCCTCATGTGGTGCCCTGAGGTGGCTAGCCTCTCGTAGGAGGAGATCCTCTGGGAGCTCGAGCCGCAGGGCGTAGTGGAGGTGGTGCGGCTCAGGCCCCAGAGGCACGAGCAGCCCAACCCACTAGTGCGCCTGAGGTTCGGCGGGCTAGCATTGCCCAGCCAGGTATACTGCGGCTACCTGAGGGTAGACGTGCGCCCTTGGATCCGCCCCCCCCCCCGGCAGTGCCGAAAGTGTTGGCGATTCGGCCACACCGACAGCGTCTGCCAGGCACACTGCCACACGTGTGGTCGGTGTGCCGGGCAACACCCGACAGACGGGTGCACCGCCGCAGCTAAGTGCTGCGCCGGATGCGGCGACGCCCACGCCGCCTGGTATCGGCGCTGCCCGGCTCAGGTGGCGTTCGTGGAGGCGAAAGACGGAAACCGACAGAGGCCCGCTTCCCCCCCCCCCGACGCTCTCCCCAGGCCTGAACCCCGCCGCCTGGCCGCCGCTGCCCAACCTGGCCAAGGCCCCGCCCCGCCGGACCACCGGTCCGCAAGCCCCGCCCCAGGCAACCCCCTACCAGCAGGCTGCCCAGCCAGACCTGCCCCGACCCCGAGCCGGCTTGCCAGGCTACCCACCCATGCCCGACCCGCCCCGCCGCTCAGCCGAGTCCACCCCGGCTCCCTCTGACGGACCCTCCCCCCGCCGGGAGACCACCCGTCGTTCTTCGGAACTCTCGTCCGACGACGAGTCCCTCCTGCGGACCGCCGCCCTGAAGGCCGGCCAGAACCAGCGCTACCGCTCCAACTCCCCGCCCTCCCGCCCCTCCTCCCTCTCCCGCCCCTCCTCCCACTCCCGCCCCCGGGCCACTGAGGAGAGCCCGACCCCCTCCCCGCCATCCCGGTCACGGTCGCTGCGCCACCGCTCCCGCATACCTAGGCACACCCGAGCGACCGCAGGGCGCGGTCCGGACAGCAGCGACTAAAAATGAATAATAACCAGTCAGAATTTGTCCTCCAATGGAATGTTAGATCTTTAATATCCCATTGGGGGCAATTCAAACATTATGTCTTAAATAATATTCCGTTAGTAGCCGCTGTTCAGGAAACCCATTTTATTGACGCCGACTTTAATCATTATACTTCTAAAATCCCCGGTTATAGCCTTTATACAAATAACGTAAACGCATCACCGCGCCGAGGCGGCTCGGCTTTGCTTATTTCAAACCAACTTTTGCATCATCAAATCGACCTTCAAACAACCTTAGACGCAGTCGGCGTTAATATTAAAATCGCTCAGCTAGAACTAACTCTTATCTCAATTTATTTCCGTCCAACTGAGGACATAGACATTGATTCTTTTTCCCAGCTTATTACAAATATTAACACCCCGTGTCTGATTATGGGCGATTTCAACGCGCATAGTCGGACATGGGGCTGCAGCCGAAACACTCGCAGAGGCCAAATTATGCTGGACCTACTGGACCGGCATAATTTGGTCTTCCTTAACGACCAATTACCCACACACGTACACCACTCAAGAGGCGAGGTGACTTACAGCGCCATTGATCTCGCCTTCGCCACACCACGCATCGCGACACTTTTCACATTTAATGCACAATCTGACCCTCTTTTTAGCGATCATTACCCAATTCACTTAGAACTTCAAGTCCCTTCAGGACAGACACATTTTTACTCTCTGCCTAGATGGAACCTTCGCAAAGCCGACTGGTCCTCCTTCCAAAAACACATTGACACTAGTCACCCCGCAGACTCCCAGACCGACATTAACACATTTTTAAACACTATTCTCGAATCAGCACATCAGCACATCCCACACACACACACACACACACACACACACACAACACCACCGAGGCAGCGTACTGCCCCGTGGTGGAACACAGAATGCCAAAGAGCTGTTGCCCTCCGGAAAAGAGCATTTCGAAAATTTCAAGCTTGTATAACTGCAGAAAACGAACACGAAGTACGGAAAACTCGCGCTTTGGCTAAAACAATCATTGACAAAGCAAAAAAAGAATCTTGGCAGGAATTCTCATCTACCTTTAATCGATTTACCTCCCTCCCAAAAATTTGGACATTAATTAAATCGTTTTCAAATAAAAGACCACCGTCATACAAAATCCCACACTTACAAATACACAACACATCTTACACGCTTCCCCTAGAGGTGGCAACACAATTTGCACAACACTACGCTAACATATCATCAACACAACAATGTACACCAACTTTTACTAACCAACTTAACGATCACTTTCAATCTACTAGCTTTGACTCTAATAACGTAGAAATTTACAACTCTCTTTTTACCAACTCAGAGTTAACGTACGGCAAATGTGGTAAAACTTCTGTAGGGCCAGATCAAATTGACTACTCCTTCTTTAAAAACTTGACAGAGACTGGTCTCACCAACTTACTAACAGCCTTCAATACCATGTGGTTTGATGGCACTTTCCCTGAATCTTGGCATAATAGTACGCTAATTCCTATAATTAAACCTCGCAAACCCAAATCTTCTCCCGCTAGCTATCGCCCTATTTCTCTAACTAGTTGTGCATGTAAACTATTCGAACGCATGGTTAATGGACGCATCAGGACATACATTGAATCAAATAATTTACTTTCCCCACACCAAAGTGGTTTTCGACCTGGTCGCTCCACTGCGGACAATTTAGTTGGTCTTGTCGACTCTGTCCAGCGCGGCTTTCGAGGGAGAGAGGTCACAGTTGCCCTCTTTCTTGATTTGAGAGCTGCGTTTGACAGAGTCAACAAAACCGCACTTCTAGTAAAGGTCCATAAGGCCGGAATTCGAGGTCGACTCGCCAAATTTATCCAAAACTTTTTAGAAAATAGAACTTTTAATGTAAGGTGCGGCAACACATATTCTCCAAATCAAAATCAGGACCACGGTGTCCCACAGGGATCGGTCCTCTCCCCGACCCTATTTTTAATTATGATTAACGACATCTTCAGTAATATTTATAAGATCGACAAAGGTCTCAAATTTTCAATGTACGCTGATGACCTGGCGGTGTGGTTCTCGCACCCGAGTGTCGATCAAGCCAGCAAAACGTTACAACTAGTACTCATTGATATAAAGGTATGGTGCGACCAATGGGGTCTGGAAATTTCTCCAAGTAAATCTGCATCTCTATTTTTTTCAAAGAAACCTGCATATGTGGAACCCTACATTCCATTAAAATATGACAATCAAATTATCCCTTTCGTCAAATCATTGAAGTATCTGGGAATAACGCTAGACACACGTCTCTCGTTCATCCCACACTTCAATGATTTAGTGCAGAGATGTACGCGACGAATTAATATTATGAAGTCATTGGCTGGTCGAGAGTGGGGCGCAGATCGTGCACCTCTCCTCCAACTATATACTTCCCTGATACGCCCAGTACTGGATTATAACGCATTCTTATTTGATGACATATGTTCCAAACAAATAAAAAAATTGCAAACTGTCCAAAACGCTGCCTTGCGCATCGTGACTGGAGCCTGCCGCACCACCAACACCACAAACTTACACATCGACACAAACATTCCCACACTCTGCCGCCGACGCAAATACACATTACTTAGATTCTACGCCAGAGCAAGTTCACACCCCACACGCCCAACATTCCACATCTTAAATCACCCCGCACCCACTAGACGACAAACACTACTACAAAAACGACACCCGCTTATCAGTCACAGAATCAGACAAACACTCACACTATTCAACATCGCTCACATCACCACAATGCCAACGCCACCACTCACATCTCACTGGCTCGACACAACACCAGACACACACCGCCTCTTCACACACAACAAAAACACAGTCACCGCGTCAGAGACACTCACACTCTTCCACGAACACAAAGCACAACACAACACATACACATACATATACACAGACGGTTCACGGGGCGACGGCCGAACCGGTGGTGCATTCTACACAAACACAGTTAGCAATAACTTTAGACTTCCCGACATAAATAGCGTATACACAGCGGAATTGTCAGCCATTTTATTATCATTAATATATGTCAGAAAAGAAAAACTTAAGGAAGTAGTCATTTGCACAGACTCGTCCGCCTCGCTCACGGCCATTTCCTCGATTAGTGACTGTAGAAACCCGATAGTATTTAAAATCAGACAACTAATCAAGTATTTAAACAGTAAAAACAATAGTATTAAATTCCTCTGGATCCCAGGACACGCCGGTATCCCGGGAAACGAGGAAGCCGACAGACTTGCGAAATTGAGCCTAGAATTACCTTCAGTAAACCAACTTCCAAGCCCAGTATCAGACGTTTTAAATTATATCAATTCTCAACTTAGCATACTGCGCCAAAGCGAGTGGGACGCCGCTCCGCATTTTCATCTTTATCCAATCAAGCCAAAAGTCCAACATTTTATATCTAGTCACCAGAATTGTAGAGAGAAGGAGGTAATATTGGCGCGCCTCCGTCTCGGTCATACAAAAAAATACTCATTATTATATTATGGAGAATCTCCCGCCACCAAATTGCCAACATTGCCCAGGTTATCCGCGCTACACAATCAAGCACTTACTTACTACTTGCCCAGTACACAACGATAAACGACAGAACATTATTAATTACACACAACAAAATCGCATCACATTAAATCTTCAAACACTGTTAGGTGATAATT
>JAXIVJ010020235.1:7500-13285 GCA_036785665.1 Chirona hameri
TAGACTGACTCGACTCTAACTCATTTTCGAAGGGACTCTGACTCAACTCTGACTCAAGAGGAGGATTTTTTTTAGTCGACTCAACTTTGACTCATTTGCTTTTACCCCTGACTTAACTCTGACTCATGTGAAAGTTTCTTGAGTCGACTCATTTTTGACTCATGTTCAACGGACTTCACGACTTTGATTCAAATGTATTTGACTTGCAAAAAGTCATTGGAATAGTATAAGTAAATACTTGTTTACACTGGATCAAGGCACATGGATATTGCATTATCATAAGTATCTACTGCATCCAGCCGCATTCTAAGATATATTCAAAGATATATGTTCCTAATAGCAATAATAATAATAATAATAATAATAATAATAATAATAATAATAATAATAATAATAATAATAATAATAATAATAATAATAATAATAATAATAATAATAATAATAATAATAATAATAATAATAATAATAATAATAGTAATAGTAATAATAATAATAATAATAATAATAATAATAATAATAATAATAATTATTATTATTATTATTATTATTATTATAGTAATAACAATAATAATAATAATTATAATTATAATAATAATAGTAATAATAATAACAATAATAATAATAGTAATAATAATAACAATAATAATAATAAGTAAATTATCTGTTGTTGAATTCACGTTCTTAGACTATCTCAAGTCAATTTGTGATGCAAACTTCTTGATTTCAGACATAAATGGTGTGTATGGTTCGTATAAACATTCCAGAAAAATTGGTATTTACGTGTTCGTAGGGGTCATGAGATGTTTTAGTTCAAGTTAGATCGGTTGCTAGTGAATAGTGACAGGGGTTCAAACTTAAATGTATTTTCTGGGTACCTGCGTAAGTATGCTGAAATATCATCAGTTGGCTTGAATTATTGGTATCTTGTAATTGGTCATTATTTTGATGTTATTTTATGCAGTGTAAATAATGTTGATATGGTTATTATTGGGTTGTATCTACTGCAGTTATCATTTCTATGTATGTTTTTAATATTGTATTGCTTCACTCAAGATAAGGAGCAGTCAGCAGAGTGAGCGATGTAGTGAAGTACTCCTTGAGTAATTTGTTAGACAGAAAATTGATTTATATCAACTAATGATTATCAAGTTGCTTTGAAAAGCACCAAAACTCACACCTTCACACTCTAGAACTTTGTTTGGACGCCTTATTATTTATTTTCTAGGATTTGTTTTTCTCGTCAGATGTGAATTTGACTCGTAAGAGGATGAGTCGACTCAACTTTGACTTGAGCAGCATCCAGGCGACTCAACTGTGACTCAAGCGACATCCATGTGACTCAACTCTGACTCAACTCAACCCCTCTATTTGTGTTAACTCGACTCTGACTCAAATTGAGCCTCTATTTTTACTAAGCGACTCGACTCTGACTCAAGTTGAGTGGAGTCAGTTTTGAGTCAAATTTGAATCACCGACTCTGTGTCAAGCACAACCCTGATTCGGTCTCCCAAAACCAGTAGAAAAACGACTCACCATTTTCAAACAGGCTTTTGATATTCCTTTTCCTTCCCTGAAAGTTTCTAAAGAATTGTTTTGCTAGTACAGGATAGTTGCTCCAACAACTAGTGGAAGTGATGCAATGCATCAGAGCCCGTTATGCCCACTTCTGCCGAGGCCATTTGGATTGGTTGCTCCTCTGGTCGCTCTGGTCGCATTGCTGCGCTGACCTGTACAATCGGTGCAGGGGTTTACGGACGTTTTGCACTGAAAATAGATATTTCGGGTTTTGAGTAACGTTTCTGGGCGCTTTTAAGAACATTTGGTTACTTTCTCGATAGTCGGATGTGTTATTATCAGCCGCAACTGAATTCGAGCTGTTCGTCGGCGCGCCACGTTTATAGTCATAGTCATAGTTACATTCATATTCATATTCATATTCATATTCATATTCATATTCATATTCATATTCATATTCATATTCATATTCATATTCATATTCATATTCATATTCATATTCATAATCATATTCATATTCATATTCATATTCATATTCATATTCATATTCATATTCATATTCATATTCATATTCATATTCATATTCATATTCATATTCATATTCATATTCATATTCATATTCATATTCATATTCATATTCATATTCATATTCATATTCATATTCATATTCATATTCATATTCATATTCATAGTCATAGTCATAGTCATAGTCATAGTCATAGCCATTGTTATAGCCATTGTCAATGTCATATAGTCATATCATCATATCCTTGACTATTCATGCTATAGGTTTTCAGGAGAATTTACATCAGACATATCAAAAGGACATGATTTGCAACCAGAGACCAATTTCACCAAAAAAGTTAGTAATCACACATGTTTGCGATTACAAACGCAATAAAATATTGCAAACCCCACAAAAAACATTTCACAAACATTCACCACCTCTGAATTACCGATTGTAAAGAAAATTGTAAACACAAATGTTAGTACAGCAGAAACCTTGAAATCAAGAACGTTTGTATTAAACTTGATGTTAATTACAAATCATTTGATTGTTAACAAATTGATTTAACAAATATTTTAATTGTGGTTTATTTTTTATTCAAAATAAAATTAGTCATAGGGATAATTCTATTTTAATTAACATTTCATCGGAATGCAAACTTTGATCGTAAAAATACATTTTGGTAAGCAATTAGAGTAAACAGAATTTGGCCATTTACCGGGTGGCGGAGCATAACAACAGAACTACTCTCAAAAGAAAGATCGTTGAATTTCTCGACCATGTTTTCACCTAACCTAGCCGATTTCCTACGTCGTAAAGGGTGAAGGTTCACTGTACATTGCACAAGACATCGTTGACCGCTGCAATTCTATCGCCATGCGGTTTCTCCGCGCGGGGCAACCCTCACATCATAGCGCAATCGGGAAGGTGCACTGTGACTGGACTTCAAAGCTGGAGACCCTGTTCGAATCTCTTGGGAAATAACTTTTTTGGCAGCTATACCTATGTATAACTAAATCATTATAACAACCTCGGCAAAGTAACAACCTCACCAAGAAAATAACTTGAACAGTCAAACAACGTCAACTATCGTCTATCAATGCAGTTTCCAAAATTCAGAACTCCTGACCCCTGGAATTACAAGTTTGTAATTGCAAACATTTCCTCACTTCCGTCAACCTTTGAGAAATAGAACATGTGCAATTGCAAACATTTTTACAAACAATATCTTTGTAAACTAGTTTGTAAATAACCGAAGGCTAGTTGCTCCATTCTGAAACAACACTATTCTTTAGAATTGTGTTTTCTTGGGAAAAACAAACTGAGCTATTGATGTATAAGGGGGCGATTTTGCATTGTGGACTGAGATGTTGTCATTTTGAGTCACACTAAAATGTCTCGATCGATTTGGACAAAACTTTCTGAGTTTCGGGTGGCCACAGGGATCTAGTTGCTGGCCATGTGTCAACTCTGTGAAAACTATATTGCACGTGCCACGTGCACGTGTATTTTCCCATGTTAAGCCTATGGAAGTTTGGACCCATAAAAACAGCGGCCAGGTTCTCGCACACGAACGATTTTAGAACGACGAAACTTTCAGTAGGGGATGGAGCACCCCTGAGCTACCTGCTGACTAAGCATCAACTCCGTGAAAATTCCATTGCACGTGCCACGTGACCTTGAACATGTCCCTGCACCCCGAATTTTACAACATTGGGGCATTTGGGCAGCCCTGCGGTGACACTGGTGCATTGCAGTGCACCGGAACGGATATCGGCAGCTCTGCGATGGTCAGTGGGAGGGGATGAAACGCGCACGTGCTGGTTCAATATAACCAGCGCACCTCCATTAGGGATATTTTTAGGGATAATGAATTTTGCCCATAGACGAATGGTGCACCCCACTGCGACCTGAAGATACAATGGGTGGCTATTGTCGTTGTGCACCATGGGTAAGTGGCCGTCGGGCAACCTGCGCGTGATATCGTTGTTTTGCTCGGGGTCCTCGGTTACGAATATTTTTTTGGATTTCTGGAGATAAAAAATCAGAAAATTAACCAAATCAAACTTCTCGAGCTCCTGGCTGTCACCAGGACGCGACCATTTTGACCGACCGGCGCATGACGATGAGGGCCTTCATTGTGCTTTCTGTGCCACAGGTAGTTGTCCCACGAAAGGTACACTGCAAGTGCCATGTGACCTTGAATATGTCCCCGCAACCCCAATTGTAAGACATTGTGCCACTTGGGCAGCCCTGCAGTGGCCTTGGTGCATTGCAACGGCGGGGCACATTATGTGCAAATTTGGTGTGTATTTAGGGATCCCTCGGCCGCCACTTCCCCACAAATCAGGGGTGGGATGGCTGCACGTGCGCACCTGCAAACCCCTATTCTATATCTCAGGAACGGTTGAGCCGATTGTGTTCAAATTTAGTGTGTGGTTAGGGACCTCTCAGCCGCCGCCTGTCCACAAGTCAGACGTGGGGTGCCTCTGCACGTGCGCACGTGCATACCCCTATTCTATATATCAGAAACGGCTCAGCCGATTGTGTTCGAATTTGGTGTGTGGCTAGGGACCCATCCGCCGCTGCCTTCCGATACAAGTTAGGGGTGGAGTGACTGCACGTGCGCACGTGCAGACCCCTATTATATATCTCAGGACTGGCTGAGACGATTGTGTTCGAATTTGGTGTTTGGTTAGGGACCTCTCAGCCGCCGCTTTCCCAAAGTCAGGGGGTGCCTCTGCACGTGCGCACGTGTACACTCCTATTCTATATCTCAAAAACGGCTGAGCCGATTGCGTTAGAATTTGGTGTTTAGTTAGGGACCTCTCAGCAGCTGCTTTCTCACAGGTCAGGTGCCTTTGCCTTTCCCAAAATTCATGGGTGGGGTGACTCCATGTGTGCACGTGCAAACAACTATTCTATATCTCGGGAACGGCTGAGCCGATTGTGTTCTAATTTGGTGTATGGTTAGCGACCTCTCAAACGCCGCCTTTCCGCAAGTCAGGGGTGTGGTGCCCCTGCACGTGGGCACGTGCTAGTGGTGTCAATCGGTTCCCGAAATTTTGGTAACCGAAACAATGTTGCGACCGATTTGGTAATCGGTCGGTCAGGCTTATAATTTTTTGTACACTTTTCAGTCAGCCTAATCTGAAACAATTCACTTTTTTGTTACACATTTACACATTATATCCAGGAAATTTGCTCCAAATTCAATCAATTAATGTAAATACTAAATAGAACACATTATTATATCAAGATTGAAGATATTGCTCACAAGAGGAAGTGAGGTTCTTAAAAATAAGTATTGTATACCATGTTAAGTAGCAAGCACAAACCAGTAACTAGTATGCCTCTCCAACTTTGGCCAGATCAAATTGATTTCTTCCTATGTATGTATTTATGTAATATGTATTATGCTGTAAATTAATATGAAATGATGGAGGTCACATTTTTCCATCCTGTTTTCAATGTGCTTTCGGTCTTGCTCTCAGCATCCACTACTTTGCTTTGTAAATATATTTGGTTTCTTTTTCACAATTATACTGCCTTTTTGGAAACTGTATATGTGTGTTTTATGATGTTAAACACAACTATTTTTGTTAGTGTGATATCTACAGTAGGTGTGGGTCCTCTGCACGCTGCGGGTGCCGCCTCTGACCGGGACTGATTCGGGGGCTGCTCGGCTCAGCTGGCTGGGTTGTTGGAAGTTTGGTCGCGGCGTCGCGGTAGGGTCGAGTGGTCGGGGTACTGAGCTGACTG
>JAXIVJ010020236.1:0-13282 GCA_036785665.1 Chirona hameri
GTGATTGCAACAAGTGCAAATTAGTTGATGTTAATGAAATATCACAAAAATTGCATGGCAGAGGTAATTTCAGGGGCTTGAAGGGGGGGGGGGGGTTCCAGGAAGTATTCAATGCTTGGCGGGAAGCCAATGAAGCGATGTAAGAGGCATTTATAGATATCAAGATGTAAAATATAGCTTCTGCTTCCATTATTTGCATAATGTATTACATATAGAGTTTCAGGGGCGTGTTCAGGAACATGAAACCCTGGTGACTGGCATGGTGATGACGATATGTCAGCGATAACGGCGCAATAGACGTTTAGCTTATAATGATATATGCACATATGAGGCCAGAAAAGGGAATGAAGTCATTTATTGCAGAGGCGTGCTCAGGAATGGAAGAAAGGGGGTCATATTATTGCAAGGAAACTAAGAGGCATGGGCGTACAATGACATAACATACTGCAGTTTTCGGATGAAACACGCACCACAGGCTACTCTACGAACGATTATAAGAGGATAGGCGAGTCCAGGTTGGGTAAAAAGGGGGGGTAAGCAATGTTAATTGAAGTTGTAAGTGAAATAGTCACTGTTGACTAGTTAGTATCATAATAGCGGATAATATACTTATCAAAAGGTCTTGTGCCACCCCAGTTTGGATTCTGGATACGCCTATGATGAAGTTCAACATGCAAAAAGGAACTATCTACGATCAGTAATATATTTATAGTGCTGGGTAGCAACTTGTCTGCGGTTAATATGTTTTTGCCAATTTGACCTCCTTTTTCACTAACCTGGTACCGCCTATGGCAAAAAAAATATTTATAACTGTTTTGTCTAATGTCTCAATCACATACCATTTCATTGAAGAAAAAAACACATAAAAATGGTTTTATTACGCATTTTCTTCACCCTAATATTGAGTGACCTGCACACGCCTATGATTTTTGAATTTGCAAACGGGACCGTCATATGTCAATATCCAATTCAATCTCTATCGATTCTTATTAGTTGTGTTAAAATCGGTCGATAAACATGAAAGCTATCTTGGATCAAAAATACCACTAAAATTTGTAGTTTTTGCTCCCCCCCCGTTGCCCCCCTATTCAAAATTTAGATTTTGTATTATTTATAAATGTAGATCGTGTTCAGCGGAACCAAACACCGTTTCATTTTTGAAAATCGGACAGGTAGATCTCGAGATCTCCGGGGGGGGTCGGAATCCGCCCCCCCCCCTGTTACAAATAGGTGTAGCCAGGAGCCTGTTACAAATAGGGTTGTATACAAATGTCATATATATTGCAATGTTGAATCAAATGTGAATCAATTAACATATTTTTGTTTATTCTTTGAATCTGAAAAAAAAAATCGATTACAAAAATCCTTGAATCAAATGGTGATTGAATAATTCAGGCCCCAAAGATTAAATGAATTGTGATTTAATCGTTAAAAACAGTTGAATCAATAACCAATCTGCTTATATTGACAATAAATCTTGTCAATGACATACAATCACACTACTCTACCACCTATTCAATACATGTAGGTACATATTGCAAAAGTTTGGGATGATGGCTGCAATGACCTTGGCTGCAGTGTTAATGGTATCATAGAGATGTGGTTGTATAAACAACAAGATAAGCAGTGATGAAAGATGACTCGTGCATGACTAACTAAGAAGAGGAGTGCAAGTTTATGAAGAGCTGTAAAGCTGGTAACGCTGATTTAAATGCATTTCAACAGCATGTGTCTATGGTCATTTTATTGCAATAAGTGGGCACTTACATGAAGTGAATGTGAATATTAAAAAAAAATGGACATCTTCAATATATAAGTTAATATAATTGACATTGGAATGGGAGGGGGAGGGGGCGATTTTCCCCATTTCTGGTGATATTTGTTTTTGTTTTTGTGAAAATGGGAAAGCAATATTTCAACGATGGTGTACTTTCCTCGTGTAACCCTATTTGTAACAGGCTCCTGGCTACCCCTATTTGTAACAGGGGGGGGGGGATTCCGCCCCCCGGAGATCTCGAGATCTACCCGTCCGATTTTCAAAAATGAAACGGCGTTTGGTTCCCCTCAACACGATCTACATTTCTAAATAATAACAAAATCTAAATTTTTGATAGGGGGCAACAGGGGGCAAAAACCACAAATTTTAGTGATATTTTTGATCCAACATAGCTTTTATGTTTATCGACCGATTTTAACACAATCAATACGAATCGATAGAGATTGAAATTGAAATTGATATATGACAGTGACGTTTCAAAATTCAAAAATCATAGGCGTGTGCAGGTCACTCAATATGGGGGTGAAGTAAATGCGTAATAAAACCATTTTGTATGTGTTTTTGATAAATAAATGAAATGGTATGTGATTGTGACATTAGACAAAACAGTTAAAAATCATATTGTTTGCCATAGGCGGTACCAGGTTAGTGAAAAAGGGGGGTAAAGTTGGGAAATTTTTTACCGCAGACAAGTTGCTACCCAGCACTATAAATATGTTACTGATCGTAGATAGTTCCTTTTTGCATGTTTTACTTCATCATAGGCGTATCCAGGATCCAAACTGGGGCGGCTCAATACCTTTTGATAAGTATATTATCCGCTATTATGATACTAACTAGTCAACAGTGACTATTTCACTTACAACTTCAATTCACATTGCTTACCCCCCTTTTACCCTACCTGGACTCGCCTATTATCTTATAATCGTTCGTAGAGTAGCCTGTGGTGCGTGTTTCATCCGAAAACTACAGTATGTTATGTCATTGTACGCCCATGCCTCTTAGTTTCCTTGCAATAATATGACCCCCTTTCTTCCATTCCTGAGCGCGCCTCTGCAAAAAAATGACTATATTCCCTTTCCTGACCTCATATGTGCATATATAATTATAAGCTAACCGTCTATTGCGCCGTTATCGCTGGCATATCGTCATCACCATGACAGTCACCCCCTTTTCATGTGCCTGAACACGCCCCTGCAACTCTATATGTAATAAATTATGCAAATAATGGAAGCAGAAGCTATCTTTTACATATTTATAACTATACATGCCCCTTACATTGCTCTATTTGTTTCCCGCCAAGCATTGAATACTTCCTGGAAACCCCCCCCCCCCCTTTTCAAGCCCCTGAAACCGCCTCTGCCATGCAATTTTAATGATATTTCATTAACATCAACTAATTTGCACTTGTTGCAATCACCGTGAACCGATGTAACTCCTTCATACTTGAGGCAGTTACGAAGAAACCGTGAAGATCGCATTTCCGTATTATCGCCAAATATCGCCTCTGAACCCACCCAAAACTGTACCCTGGAACCGCCTCTGTTCAAGTTAAGAACTCAAACTTTTGACTCCAAATGCGGTATTCAATTCTATGAAAAGTCCCAAAATTTCATATGCCTACTTCCAGCCGTTCTGGAGATATTTGCGAAAAACATGAGGGGGGGGGAGCGGAATCCGCCCCCTGTTACAAATAGGGTTAAGACACCAGTAGCAAAGAACAATGTCACTGTGTTTTTGTGGGAGATTTCTGTCTTCATTTTCCATTGCGGTGAGTTGCTATTTTTTTTGTCACAGAACAGTGCCAATCTTATATTGTGTTCAATATTCACTGCCTTCAGGCTTCCTTATTTTATTATTGTTGTTTGCGTCGGTTGTTCTGTAACTCGCTGGCGGGAGGGCGTACTGAGAGGCGGTATTGGAACATCTTTGGTAGCGGCTGTGGCTCGCTTGACAGCGGCGGTGACTCGCCCAGCCGGGAATGGCACGACAGCCGGGCGAGTCTTTGCTTATCGTTCAAAATTGTTGTTACGATGAATAAATTATTTTACGCAGTCTTTACGCCTTTACCGTTGATGCAAGTTACAAGCTTCATTAAATAATGCTTGCAATCAAACATGAGTGGTTTTCTGAATGAATGGGTTCATGAACCGTTTCTTCTCTTTTATAATTTTTAGTAGACTGCCACATGTAGCGTCAACGTCCCGTTCGATTGACTGTCTAGTAGGACATCACATATCAGCGTCACAACTCGGCTACAGCGGTCTTAGAACTAGACCAGAGGCACAGTCACTCAAGTCCTGGTTTCAAACACCGATAAAAACAATGCTTATTTGTTCTGGCTGTATTATGGAACACAACAAAGTCAAGAGATGAGCCATTCGTACATTTTAAAGTAAAAGCAATATCAATGTAACAATAACAATACCAAACATGACCAATTCCATTCTCCACGGTAAATGATGTCACCATTTTACCTTTCCTCCGCACCTTAGAAATGTACAACAAACGAACAAGTACGCCATGTTAATATCAACTGTGCGATATAAGTCAGAGGTCAGAAGTTGTGCTTAACTACAGTTACGTACATAGGTCAGGTCAGAAGTCAGACAGTAACCGTGTATGCCTGCAGGTCATATAAACATACAGACACAGGACAGGTCAGATGTCATGCCAGAGGTCATACCAGCGGTCAGACAGCAGTCGCGTCTCCTACCAGGTAACAGACAGAGGTCAGGCCAGATGTCAAACAGCGTCCCTCTGCAGGTCACGCACAGAGTGAGGTCAGGTCAGATGCCATGGCAGAGGTCGGGTCAGATGTCATGTCAGAGGTCGGGTCAGAGGTCGGGATGCCATGCCAGAGGGCAGATCATAGGTCAGGCAGCAGCCATTTCTCCCTGCAAGCCACTCACAGACAGAGGTCAGGTCAGATGGCAAACAGCGTCCCCCTGCATGTCACGCACAGAGTGAGGTCAGGCCAGATGTCATGTCAGAGGTCGGACCAGATGTCAGACAGCAGCCGTGTCTCCTTCCAGGTCACACACAGACAGAGGTCAGGTCAGAGGTCAGATGGCAAAAAGCGGCCCCTTGTATGTCACGCACAGAGTGAGGTCAGGTCAGATGTCATGCCAGAGATCGCGTCAGATGTCATGTCAGAGGTCGGTTCAGATGTCATATCAGAGATCGGGTCAGAAGATTATGTCAGAGGTCGGGTCAGATGTCATGTCAGAGGTCGGGTCAGATGTTATGTCAGAGGTCGGGTTAGAAGTCAGGGCAGAGGTCAAGCCGGAGGTTAGGTCATATATCAGGCCAGAGATCAGGCAGCAGCCGTGTCTCCAAGCAGGACACACACACACAAGATACAGATACAAGGGCGCTGCCACAACATTTTGAGACGGGGAGGGGGGGGGGGGAGTAGGAAGGTGTTCCCCTTCTCTACCTCACTTTCATTGGGCTAACGGTGCCCCCCCCCCCCCCCCTGCATGCCACGCACAGAGTGAGGTCAGGTCAGATGTCATGTCAGAGGTCGGACCAGATGTCAGACAGAAGTCGTGTCTCCTTCAAGGTCACACACAGACAGAGGTCAGGTCAGAGGTCAGATGTCAAAAAGCGTCCACTTGTATGTCACGCACAGTGAGGTCAGGTCAGATGTCATGCCAGAGGTCAGACCGGCGCGGCGGTTAGACAGCAGTCGCGTCTCCTACCAGGTCACACAGACAGAGGTCAGGTCAGATGTGAAACAGCGTCCCCCTTCAGGTCACGCACAGCGTGAGGTTAGGTCAGATGTCATGGCAGAGGTCGGGTCAGATGCCATTTCAGAGGTCGGGGCAGATGCCATGTCAGAGGTCTGGTCAGATGTCATGTCAGAGGTCGGGACAGATGTCATGTCAGAGGTCGGGTCAGATGTTATGTCAAAGGTCGGGTCAGAAGTCAGGTCAGAGGTCAAACCGGAGGTCAGGTCAAAGATCGGGCCAGAGATCAGGCAGCAGCAGTGTCTCCAAGCAGGGCACACACAAGATACAGATGCAAGGGCGCTGCCACACTATTTTGAGACTGGGGGGGGGGGGGGGGGGCGGGCAGGTAGGTGTTCCCCTCTCTACGTCACTTGCATTGGGCTAATGTTAAAATCCTGCTAATCTGGGGATCCCCCCCCGCCCCCGGGCGACGCCCCTGCACAGAGTTCAGGCATGTCAGAGGTCAGACAGCAGCCATTTCTCCCTATGAGTCACACACAGGCAGAGGTCAGGTTAGATGTCAGATAACAACCGCGTCTCCCTGCAGGCCATACACGGAGGTCAGGTCAGGGGTCAGACAGTAACGGCGTATTCTTGCAGGCCACACACAGACAGAGATCAGGTCGCTCCTCTTCAGCTGCGCCAGCCGATTGCGCGGCCCAACAACTGCAGCTGTCCCATGACACAGAGGCATGTGTGTGCAGCTCCTCTTCAGCAGCGCCGGCCGATCCCGCACGCTCCACAGCTGCAGCTGTCCCGTGACACAGAGGCGCGTGTGTGCCGCTCCTCTTCAGCCGAGCTTCACTGCTGCCACTGGTTACCAGAGCTGATAGACCGTCTGCAGGTTCCGGAGCCATGTCAGGAAGGTGCTGGAAAGACAATGTCACTCAGGTCATGAAATGTGGAAATGTGAATGATATAATGCCATTAGATACTGAATGATGCATTTTACTTGATTATTCATTATGTTATAGTGCAATTCAAATCACATGAACAGACATATACAGTATCAGGAAATATTAAGTCATGCTATGATTGGACAAAAGACCACTGGAACCCAGTATGTACCAGTAATGTACTTCGAAATGCTTGAGAAATATGCGTTGGTAAGCAGTAATACTGAAGCAAAATTACACGGACATATTTGATTTAACTTCTTCTTGTACTTCTCACCAACACACTTCCATACAATACTGGAAAACACCTCATGCTAGTCAGCGGCGGATCCAGGAAAGAAAATTGGGGTGGGGGCACATCAGACGTCAAAGAGCCCACGAGCTGCAAGGGGCCCCCAAACATTTTTGCCAGTCTGAAAGGGCCTCCAGTCACCCTGAGAGTGTATTTTCAGGTATGAGAAGGCCTGGTCAAGCCTGAGAGGGCCCTATGCCAGTCTTGTAGGGCCCTTGCAAGACTTGAGAGCGTCCTATGCTGGCCTGAGAGGACCACCGGCACGTGCATACCTGGGAAGGGCCCCCTCAAACCAGCTTTGTGCTCCCTTAGCCTGGTAAGGGTCCCTTAGACTGTTGTAAGGCCTCCGCTGAAAGCTTGGTAAATGCCCTCTCATATTGATTGTGTTAAGAATCAGAATCAGGTTACTGAATAACCTGAAGACGGCCTACGACCAAACTGACTTCAACTTGCGTAAGATTTACAATACATTTTAATAGCAAAAGGCTTTTGTGTTTACAAATTATTTGTATTCAAACAACTATCAGTCAAAACCGTATGTCATCACGTACCGAGGCGGCGATCCAGGTCAGGTGCTTCTTCGTCGTCATGTGCACGCTTTTGTATCTCAATCTACACCCACGGACGCAGCACTGACTCGGCATTTCCACATATGACCATTATTGTTCGTTTGAAGAATTGACAACGCAGTATTCCAAGTACCGTGTGTCAACGCATCAGCACTGACAGTATATCAATATGGCCTTGACTGGTAGGACTACCCTGGGTAGGACGATACCAATTACCAAACTAAAACCACGATAACAAAACCGGCTCGCACTAAAAGCTGGAGTTTTCGCAGCAGTTCGATTTATTTATGTATTTATAAATAAATACATACATACGTTATAATATTTAACTGCTACCATTTGCTTGCGACGTCATAACACCCTGGCTCACTAGATGTCCCTGGCGGCCAACTTCTGCGGAAACTTTAGCTCTTAGTGCGACGAGCGATACGAACAATTGTAAACAAACCGTCAAAAAGCATGATGGCCGCCCAGATCTGTTTCTGTTCGGCTGCTGCTATCAGCGCGTACGAGCTGTTTGGTCGAATTGCTATTGGCCAGTGCTAATGATATGCTAGCGGTGTAATCGATAGTTGCAGTGCTTTTAGTAGCGGGAAGCCCTCTGGGGTTTACCAGATAACTTTTTGCTCCCAAGCAAGTTCCTGGGGTCTTGGAATATCTCAGCAACTAGGGTGAATCTGGAGAAATGAAGTAATGGTTCAATTCAGAAAATTATGTTTATAGACCAGTGTCAATAACCCCAAATAAGCGATGTGAGTAGACACACACCCTTTAAAACAAGTCGATTATCATTACCAGTTGGGTAAAGAGACGACGCTGTCGGCTTCGAGTCAGAGTTCGTCACGGGCTGGGCCAGCCCTATGGGCCATGGGCTGGGCCTGGGCTGGGCCTGGGCTGGGCCTGGGCTGGGCCTGGGCTGGGCCTGGGCTGGGCCTGGGCTGGGCCTGGGCTGGGCCTGGGCTGGGCCTGGGCTGGGCCTGGGCTGGGCCTGGGCTGGGCCTGGGCTGGGCCTGGGCTGGGCCTGGGCTGGGCCTGGGCTGGGCCTGGGCTGGGCCTGGGCTGGGCCTGGGCTGGGCCTGGGCTGGGCCTGGGCTGGGCCTGGGCTGGGCCTGGGCTGGGCCTGGGCTGGGCCTGGGCTGGGCCTGGGCTGGGCCTGGGCTGGGCCTGGGCTGGGCCTGGGCTGGGCCTGGGCTGGGCCTGGGCTGGGCCTGGGCTGGGCCTGGGCTGGGCCTGGGCTGGGCCTGGGCTGGGCCTGGGCTGGGCCTGGGCTGGGCCTGGGCTGGGCCTGGGCTGGGCCTGGGCTGGGCCTGGGCTGGGCTTGGGCTGGGCCTCAACTTTAAGGAAATCATCGGGCTCTGAACGGGCCTGGGCTGAGAATGTTGAAGCTCAGGTCAGAGCTGACAAATATGTCAACCAGCAGATCACTTCCACAGCAACACACTGTTGCTGAGGCTGTGGTTTTTTGTTTGTTTTTGGTTAGCATAGTTGGTTCATTGTTTCACATTTATAGTATACAAGTAAATATGCTAGGATAGTGATTGCAAATATTGTGAAAATATGTATATGCATAATCTGAACGGGCCGGGCTGGGCCTGGGCCTCAGTATTATAAATTTGACCGGACCTGGTCCGGGCCTGAGCTTGGTGTTCATGGGCCTGGGCCGGGCTGGGCTGGGGGTTGGTGGGCCCGTGACGAACACTGCTTAGAGTCCCTATTCAAATACACATGGGCCTTATTTTTTTACAGATGTCAAAATCAAACTCGAATATCTTTTTGATTAGATCATTGTGGTTGTTTTAACTGCTACCATACTTAATTTCAATGCCTAGCCATAAAAATGGCTATCTCAACTAAAATATAATGTTAAGGTGGGATAGTCCCTTTAAGTCATTCAGTTTCGTTGACGGTAAAATTGAAATTTAGAAAGTTTTAATTATGTTTTTCCATTCCGTGTAAGTTCGCAATATGTACCGTTTAGTTTAGTCGGTTTTGCACCAGACCTTGCGAGACACTGATTTGATCCACCTTGCGGAAACTCAGGTGCCACTCAGGTGAACACTCAGGGTTGCGTCGCTTCCATTCAGGCCTATATGATCCGCTCGCGGTCCTCCGCATAAACAGCACGGTGACGTCACGGCATCTTGACGCTGAATAGCGTAGAAATGTTGACCTGACTTAAGGTGTATTTTTTTTTTACATCATGAGGCACATCCACATTGTGCTGTGGCTATTCTGTTCCCCATGTCGATATGATAAAACATATGGGCATGGTGGTCGTCACACATACGCACGCATACGCAGGTCATTTTGTGTATCGGGAACAGGCAATGACAGTGAAGAATTTGCTGCCTAGGAGACGCCACTGATCAACATAATGTCTTTACAGAATGATCCAAAGCAACAAGTAATTCATTTTTACTTTCGGGTTAATTCCCATGCATCTGTGTGAAATAAAAATAATATACTTTCCACCAACTAAACAAATTTTGCATTGTCTAAATTAATTGAGAATTTGCAAAACAAATTGCAATGCAACGCAACTTAATGTCCATGTCGATATTGAATGACACTGCCGATGTCCATTGACGCCGTTCGAATATGAACAGATGCTACTCTTATTTAATGAATGTGTCGAAGTGTTAAAAGGGTGTCTAATTTCAAGTGTGCCTGACGATATGACTTTTGTTTATTTTGTTTATTTATTAACAATGAGCAACAGGCATTCACCCAATTACAGCTCAAGTCGAGTAATTAAAACACGCGACGACACGACAGCAGCAGACACACGCACACAGTTGAAAACAGACGAGGCAAATATGATAACGAAAATGTGATACTAAAATAGAACAAAAGTTCATGAAACAGTAAATATGAATACGTTAAAAATAAACATAGGTGAGCAATAGTTCACAGGCATGCTTTGAGGCTACGCAGACATAAGAAAACGCTTGTAAAAGAAGACATAAGATCGGTAAATGAGAAAACTCCAGCAGTAAAATAAGAGTAATAAAACTCGCATGCTCACCTCACACACGCCCACACACAATCCCAACTCATCGCCACCAGTGTTGTGCAGCCTATACCGCCATACTCTTGACATATGATTTCACCTGCATTCTAAAAGCGCCTAAGGTATCATTGAAAAGGTCTGATGCAGGACAGGCAGACAGGAATAGGTTGGTGTTGCGAGGCGCCCGCGCAAAGACTGCACGTTTAACAGTTTCCACTCTAGCGAATGGGACGTGCAGGATTGTGTGCGATGCTGCGCGGGTATGCCGTGTTGATATTTGCAAGGAAACGCTTTGAAGAAGCAAAGAAGACTCAATCCGTCCTGAGAAGATTCTATGTACAAATAGTATGTCATACTGCACTCTTCTCTGAGCAAGCGAGGCGATATTAAAAGACTGTAAAAGATCTGAATATGAATATGAGGGTGAGTGTGAATGGTGAGGGGTATGGACATGTGACTCGAGCCAGATAAGAAACTTGTGTTGGACACGGTCCAACCGATCGAGCTGTGTTGCTGCTGCACCTCCCCATATCACACATCCGTACTCGAGTATGGAGCGCACGTTACCGAAATATGCTGCCAATATTGGCTCCCGTTTCAAGGCGCCGCGAGCACAACCGGTCTGAAGGGATCTCATCATCACACCCAGTGCTCTGTTTGCCTTGGTAATCGTGAAGTTGATGTGGTCTCTAAATGTGAGCTAGCGTCTAGCCATACTCCAAGGTCACGGATTGAAGATACGTGTTCCAAGGGTGTTTCATTGATTTTGTAAGTCACTGAAATGGGAGATCGTTTAAAAGTCATAGTGAATGACTTACATTTTGTCGGATTGAGATTAAGTTTCCAGTCAGCAGACCACTGGCAAAGACTGTCCAGATCCCTTTGCAGCAAAAGTGAGTCGTTCGTTTTTTTTTGTTGTTGATACAATTTGACATCATCGGCAAAAATAGCAAACAATTGTCTTTATTTTTGCTATTTTATCTTCACTATTTCATCACATATTTCTTATTTCGTATTTTATTCTTATATTTTAAATCCATTTGTGTCATTTAACAGCTTTTAACCATCGCTTTTGTATTATAGAGAATCTTCTAGGTGATCTTTTTATTATTATTATAGGTATAGATGGTTATGGGTGAGGGATGTAATGTGATCTTTTAAGTATGTGAATGCGTGTGGTTTTATCTGTGTGACTTCGCCCATAAATGGTTCACCCCGTCGGCGATGATGTTAAATAAATAAATAAATAAATAAATTAATTAATTAATTAATAAACAATTGGTCGTAATTTTGTCAGGCAAGTCGTTAACGTACAAAGCGAAGAGTAATGGCGATAGAATGCTTCCTGCAGGTGTTCCAGAGACCAAGTTTTTCCAGTCGGAGCACCTTCCATTTACAACGACTCGTTGTTTGCGGTTTTTTGGATAGGTCGAGAGCCATTTTAGCACGGTGCCCGATATGTGATATGAGTGGTGCAGCTTGTGCAGTAACAATGTATGGTTTACGCTTTGAAAGGCCGCTGAGTAGTCCGTGTATATTACATCAGTTTGGCCGCTGTGTGATATGGACTCCCAAGCTGTTTTTAGAAGACTAGCTAAATGTGTTTCACATGAGCGGTGCGACTTGCCCTATGCCACGTGCATTCAGTTGAACAGATGCCGATTCACATTAAGAAAAGGTGTACACACCCTGTATCAGAATAACAAACCTCTTGCGAGAAGTGTGTTTAAAAGCTTCGCCATATTACAATCTGCGGTATCACTCCGCTGTCGCCGTCGAGCTGAAGGCTTGGATCTGCAGCTGTTGAAAAATACAACTACGGCTTACAAATACTTGAATCCACAAGGGACAGGTCATATCTGGACAGGTGCGGTTTTCCAAGAGCAAGGAAAAAACAACAATTCCTTGAAACAGCTATTTCAGCAGTCACCAGACAATCGCATAATGTTCGTCAGGACACATGACAAAGCAACAATACCTTGGCACGAATGAATATCCACAATCGATGCCACCACAAACGAACTAAGAACAATCGGCATAACAAACTTAACGAATGAATACAATCATAGAACAGGGAGAATCCCACTCAACATCAAATATGTCTCGCCGCGACAATAACACAATTTGTAGCACTATATATCGACAGAAATCCTACCGCGCAGAAGGACAATACGTCTGACAAAGCCCAAACACTAACTCAACTACTAACAACTACTAATAACTACTAACTCCCGCTCGGGCAATTGACATAAGCCCTGACAGAAGCTAACAAGCGATTGGCTCTGACAAGTACATCCTGAACATAATTGCATTATTGGATCCAGTGCACGCTCGACTGATGTACTGCGAGGAGACCTGACACGACGGCACACATTTCACAGAATACAAGCCAATAAACGATGCTTGAATTTAACCAAAAAACAGATACACCGACAGAAACGTCTCACCGAAGAGCTACCCTTGTCATCCAAGAGATATGTAGTCGATGCTCCAGGATGGACCGGGCGCAAAGGGAGCAGTTCAACGTGTCTCCACCAACCAGCCCCTTTGAATGCAATGCATTTTGTGACGACGATGTTTGGAAGCCGGACTTAGTACGTTTGTTTATTAACCTACCATGATTTAGTGTGTGTGTGTGTGTGTGTGTGTGTGTGTGTGTGTGTGTGTGTGTGTGTGTGTGTGTGTGTGTGTGTGTGTGTGTGTGTGTGTGTCTGTGTCTCTGTCTGTGTCTGTGTCTGTGTCTGTGTCTGTGTCTGTGTCTGTGTCTGTGTCTGTGTCTGTGTCTGTGTCTATGTCTGTGTCTGTGTCTGTGTCTGTCTGTGTCTGTGTCTGTGTCTGTGTCTGTGTCTGTGTCTGTGTCGTGTGTGCTGTGTGTGTGTGTGTGTGTGTGTGTGTGTGTGTGTGTGTGTGTCTGTGTGTCTGTGTGTCTGTGTGTCTGTGTGTCTGTGTGTCTGTGTGTCTGTGTGTCTGTGTGTCTGTGTGTCTGTGTGTCTGTGTGTCTGTG
>JAXIVJ010020237.1:0-10000 GCA_036785665.1 Chirona hameri
CGAGCATCAAGCCTGTGTCACCAACCGTGTGACCTGAGGAGGCGAAAAAGAAAAAAAAATTTGGGCGCCCACTTTTTGGCACTTGGCACTTGCTATCAATTTACCCGAAAATGGTACCAATCTTCTGTCCGCCGTTTTGCCGCATCGAACGGTGCCACCCGCGTCGAAATCGGCCCAGCCGTTTGGGCTCCACGTGCCAATATGCTCCGTTGGACAGACACACACACACACACACACACACACACACACACACACACACACACACACACCCGCACCCGCACCCCGCACCCGCACCCCGCACCCGCACCCCGCACCCGCACCCCGCACCCGCAGCACCGCACACGCACACGCACACGCACACGCACACGTACACGCACACGCACACGCACGACACGCACACGCACCACACGCACACGCACACGCACACGCACACGCACACGCCACACGCACACACGCACACGCACACGCACACGCACACGCACACACAAGCTCCTCCCACTTTCCGAGCGACGGCCCGGTGGAAATTTTTCGAACTCAGAAAAACATGTAAACATGTTTCTCTTCCTTTCTACGGTTTTGAAATTACCGGGTGGACGCGATGTCTTCCGTCAATTAAGGCGAAAATCTACGTATGAACGGCTCAACCGTAGCCATGGTTTACAGAGGCTTATTTCTCTGCAACTTCCCGGTTGATGTGGCTTAATTTTGCACACACAACAGAAAATGTTGATGTAAGAATATCGGATCAAATTTGTGAAATTCTGCGTTTTCGAGTTTGGGAACAGTGCCAATGCACAATTCCCAAATGTCTCTTCCAAATGTCTTCCCTATGGTGGTGGTTACGGCCACGACCCACTGGCCTCGCACTCGGCCGGCCCCGGCTGACCCGCCCGGTCACGTGACCGTCTGCGGCTGGCGCCGCGAAGGACGGCTACGGGGTCGCCGTCCCTGGCATGTCCTGTTTAACTCAAAGCAAGACTTGAAGTGTTCTTTCACATTAGGAAATAACGTTTGAGAAGAGCGCGCTCGGTTCCAGAGTCCCGACCCAAGAAGGATCGTTTTACTGGATATATGTTCAGTGCCTATGCATGTGTGTACATTGTACACGCAACATGAACATTAAGTGTACAGGGCGCTAAGGAAAAATTGATAATAGCACCCAGATAGCCAGAATCATCTGATGATGGTTGACGTATCAGGAAGCCACTTCCTCTCGCTAAATATAACTTATGTGGATTCACAAATTTAGGTACCATCAATGGCGAAACTCCTGCTCAACAACAGAATATTGACTCGCAAGCTGGAAAAAAACATATATGATAATCCACACTGATTTTCTAACCATGAGCAGCCACTGACTCCGACCAAGTCAACAACAGCAAACAATTTGCACAAACGTGGGTTTTGTTCGAATCAATTTTCGATTTCCCTCATTGATTTGAACAACCCAAATGTCATTGACTTACCTGTAATTCAGTCCAGTTATCAGTTATTAGGACTCTTGCATACTTGCAATATTGTACAATTTGCAACTTTAGTATACAGGCTCATAGTGTGGAAGCTTTGGTACAAAGTTCATTTTCAAAACAGTCTTGAACTGATTGTTCTGTGCTCCCTAGAACAGATCAAAATTTGTTAAATGAGCTTCATGAAATTGAGCTACAAATTACACACTAGGGAAGAACAAAAAACATCATAACAGTGTTGGAGCTAGACCAGAACCCTAGCATAACTAGAATAAATACATGGTAAAACATGCCTAAAGAAGTTTAAGCTACAAAATTATACACTTGGAAAGATGGAATGGGAAAATGTCTCCAAAAGGGGTAGCTTTTGGGCAGAACCACAAGAAGCTGAATAGGACTACGGTATTTTGAAATGTAGACATGTAAAATATGGTCGGTGTTTTTTGCGAGATGAGGATCGTGTGAGGATGCCCGTTAACTAATCAGCGACAGGGGGATGGCAAGCTTTGGGGGAAGGCATGGTGCATGCTCCAGGAGCTTTGAACTGTGACCGCGTTAAAAGATGTGTCCGGTACATAATACAATACAGATCCACACAGAGGTCATTGTGACATCAGCAGCAGCTCCATAGCCTGAGGCTCCATACACAGTTCTTTAGTGATCATCACGCAAAATAACATGGCCATGGCCACATAACGCCTTTAAAAGGAGCGTATCTACTGGTATAGCTTAGTTGTTTTGTGACATGAGATTGTAAAAAAAATATTAATCAAACAATAACTTTCCTCTCTCCCAATGGGGTGGAGACAATTTTGTAAGGGTACCAATTTTTGGGGTTCATAAGAACAATTTTTCATAATGTAAATATTTTTTTGTTTTAAAAATATGCGAAATGAACTAAAAAATGATTAAAACTAAACAATTAAGCTCATGTCCTTGAGCTGTGGACGTCACGACCATAGTGAAAATAAAAAGTGCCGTCACAAATCACGAGTGTCGTGACGTCACAAATCACGAGTGTCGTGATGTCACAACAAAAATCCAAGAAAGTTTTTTAATATGAGAAGTTATTAGGAAATGCTGAAATGTGTGTTTTTTTTTGTTGGCAAAAAGCTTGCAAGAGCTTGTCATTGCTTTTTTCCGTTTGTTTCCTAGCTAGCATAGTTCCTGTGATATCTGGAGGTTTCTGGAGCGAATGTCCTAAACTGGAAAATTTGACCTTTGATGACCTCTGGAGACCTCAATATTGACCTGAGAAAAACATAATTGAAATCGTTTAAAAATGCTCTTTGACGAGCTTTCGAAACGGTGATTTGGTTTTTTGCTTACGTTCCATAGGAGCCGAATTAGATGGGGGGCGTCGCAACGCCCCGCCCCGCCGCCCGCCCCGCCTCCCCCCCCCCCCCCCCGGCACGGCCAATGTGGTGCTGAGCACCGGCACGGCGGCGGTTAAAGGCCTGTATATGTAGAATCGTAGAAAAGGGCCCCAGCCAGTGTGGATAGGGCCCTCTACTAGTTTTTAAAGGGCCCTGCCGATCTGCAGAGGGCCCTCTACGCATTCAGAGGGCCCTGTCGACCTGTAGAGGGCCCCTCTTCAGCCTTTAGGGCCCTGTCGATCTGCGAGTGACCCGAGAAAAAAGGCATCAGGTCAATTTATTGAGAACCTCCCCCCCCCCCCCCCGCCCCCCCCCCCGGAGTTTCTCAATAACCTGAAACAATGATAGATAACGACGTCAATATTGTAGTACCCTTATGCTGAATCAATTCCACGTCTTATCACACAATTCCAATGGCAATGGTGGAGTACCTTGGGAGATACCTGACGTTTAAGTGGCATCATTAGATGCTAATGCTTGCCCCGATGTCTAACTAACTCATGGTTTCTCTTTGTTCCAGTTATGAGCACTAACATTGCTAATACATACATGGAGTTTGAGCAAAGAGTGTGTTCTCATATAATGTTAGTGCTCATTAATCCAAAACAAGATCGCACGTGTGAAGCCAAGCATTACGGACAAGATGCCTGCCGTCAAATGCCCCATCTGCGAGTACACCACACCGGATATCGATGCTGTCATCGTGGGCCGCCCTCATCACCACTCATGGCAACAGTCACCAGGCGAACGCTCACAAATCTGAGCAGCCCCAAGGTGGAAGAGGCCAACCATCGGTACTGGCACCAGCAAGTGAGGACTGGTCCTACTTTCTGCACCAGATGGACTGAGTACACGGAATTCCCATCAACTTCAGGACCGCGACATCAGCATACAGCTCCTGGAATGCTGCGAAGAGGCATTGAGAAAAGACCTGACGAGAGCAGCAGGAGGAAGCCTCACCCACAAGCCTGAAAAGGAAGTCCTAGCAGCTATCAGGTGCTGGCGGTCCGGGAAGAGAATGTCATGGTGGCACGGGTCACACTCTCCAACATGCGGCAAGACCGCGACGAGCCGATCCGCAGCTTTGGTGCCCGCCTGCGTGGCCAGGCAGGGGTGTGCAAGTTTACACACCAAGTGTCCCTCCTGCGCATCCGACGTCACCTTCACTGCTGAGATCATCCGCGACACCCTCGTTCGCGGGGATCAACGACCCGGAGATCCAAATCTACCTACTCGGAGACCAGAACCAATCTATGTCATTGGAGCAAGTATTCGTCTTTGTTGAGGCCAAGGCATCTTGGAAACGGTCCGCATCCCAACTACATGACAGCACAGCCACCGCCGCTGTCAGCAACTATCGACGTGGAAAAAAGCGAAGGAGCGCCGAAGGAGCGCCCGAAGGAGCGCGAAGGAGCGCCGATATGAGCGCCGAAGGAGCACCGTAAGGGGTGCAATGTCAGCACGGAAAGAGTACCCTGACTCACCGTGTACCTACTGTTGGCATGTCATGACATGGCCCGCAGTGCCCCTCTCCAAGTCAGAACAAAGGGAGATGTCTCCAGCTTACGGTCAGAAGTGCCGCCACTGCCAGCGGGACCACCACATGGAGAGTGTATGCCGCGTCAAGAGAAGGAGCCTTGGGAACCCAAAGCCTAACCTACCCAACCAGTCTAAATCACATCGAAGAGGATCACAGCGCTACCTTCGACGCCCTCTTCTCACCACACAGTGGAGACAATCGATGGACACGGCAATTCATCGCCATTGGCCATCACCTATACGACGGGATGACGGACAGGTGTGGGCGATGCGACGCTCCCAGCCCACGATCAACCTGCAGGTTCGGACCGTGGCTGCGGATTACAAGGCACTCGGTCAGTCAACGCTATCCCACCGAACAGAACGTCCATCATCCCTGCCATGGCCGACACCGTCTGCCAGAGCTGCCTCGCCGGCATACGCGTCCTCAATCAGTTAGGCCTCAGCCATGCCAGACCTCGTGCCGGTGAAGATGAAGATGAGCGCCGCCAACAGAAGTGGCATCCGGATTCTCGGTGCTGGTCATCCTCAGGTATTCCGGGGCGCACCGGCGTGGCCGGGTCGCACGAGACTAAACAGGTCACATATGTTGACAGACGAGTCGGACAAGCTCTTCCTCAGCCAGGAAGCCTGCGCTGCCCTCGGCATGATCCCCAGGTACTTCCCATCCGTCGGAGAAACACAGGACGTCTCCTCAGGTGGGGAGAGACCTACCGGACAGCCTCCGACGCCAACACCATGGGGATAGTAAACCGCCGGACAGTTGTGGGTGCCCCCGCCGTGAGCACCTACCACCTCCGCCCATCCTCTCTCCCGTTCCCCGCGACGGAGGACAACAGGGACCGGCTCGAAAATCACCTGCTGGACCTCTACCGATCCAGCACGTTCAATGTCTGCCCTCATCAAACCCCTCCCGCTCACTGGAAGGGCTCCCCCGATGAAGCTCATGGAGGAGTCATGCAACGCCTGTTGCGGTTGCACACCCCCGTACCCGTCACCCTTCTACTGGCACGACGAGGTGAAAGCGGGCCTCGACCGTGACGTCCCAGTTCGGCCGTCCTGGAACTAGTCCCAGTCGGTGAAACCTGTTACCTGGTGCCACATATTGGTCGTCTGCGCCAAAAAAAGACGGCACACCCCGCAGGACGGTGTACTCCAAGCACTCAACCGCCACGCCACTAGAGAAACACAACACACGCCATCGCCGTTCCATCAGGCCCGGTCAATACCGCCCGGAGTAAAAAAAAAACGGTACTTGACGCATGAAATGGTTACCACAGCGTTCCCCCTCCTGCCAGAGGACTGTCATCTGACGACATTCATCACCCCTTGGGGCCGATACCGATATAAGACGGCACCACAGGGGCTACGAAGCCTCCCGGTGACGGCTACACACGGCGGTTATGACGAGGTCGTCTCGACACATCCCCGGGAAGACGAAGTGTGGTAGACGATGTTCTACTCTGGTCCACTTCAATCGAAGTGCTTCCACCAGACGGTGAGTGGCTAGACGTCTGTGGACGCCCCGGGATTACCCTGAATCCCACCAAGTTTGTATTCGCCCAAGACACAGCGGAGTTCGCCGGCTTCGAGGTCACCCCGGACGGCGTTCGACCCTGTAGACGCTATCTCCAGGCGATCCGCGACTTCCCACCGCCACAGAACATCACAGATGTCCGCTCATGGTTCGGACTGGTCAACCAGGTGTCGTACACGTTCAGCATGGCCGAGAGGATGCAACCGTTCCGTCAACTGCTGAAACCTGCGACGCCGTTTCGTGGGACGCCCCACCTGAGCGCCCTCTTCGAGGAGTCCAAAACCACCATCATCAACGACATTGAGAAGGCGTGCGGATGTTCGACCCATCCAGACCGACATGCCTCGCCACCGATTGGTCCAAGAAAGGTATCGGTTTTGGGCTACTCCAGAAGCACTGCACCTGTCACCGCCTGAATCATCTTGCTGCCGCGTAGGCTGGAAGATCACCCTCGTCGGCAGCAGATTCACCCATCCGGCCGAGTCCGGATACGCACCCGTGGAGGTCGCCCTCGCTGATTGCCCTGGACAAAACACGGTACTTCGTCTTGGGCTGCAGGGAGCTAATCATCCGCTGTCGATCATAAGCCCCTCCTCCGGATCTTCGGAGACAGATCCCCTGAAGACATCCCGAACGCCGGCCTTCGCAACTTGAAGGAGAAGACTCTCCGCTACCGATTCCGGATGGTTCACGTCCCAGGCGTGAAACACAGGGCTGCCGACAGCGTCTCCCGCTACCCATCGAACTCCCCATCAAACTGGAACTCGACGACGACCTTGCATCCGCCGCCAGCGATGTGGAAGGATGTGCAGTCGCCTCCGCGGTCTCTCCGCGCTCCGATCCATCCCCTTCCAGCCAGTGACATGGGATAGGGTGCGCGTTGCTACCTGCGGGCGACCCGACCATGCATTCTCTGGTCAGACGTAATCGAATCCGGTATACCGGAGGCACATGCCGTCCCGGCGACCCTCCGCGAGTTCCACCAATATCGCGACAACTCTCCATACCATCGACGGCGTCGCGATGTTCAAGAATCGAATTATCATGCCCCCATCTCTGAGGCCGAGAGATCCTCGCTGCACTGCACTCAGCTCACCAAGGCATCACTTCTATGCTATCAAGAGCCGAGGACTCGGTCTTCTGACCCGGCCATCACACCGCGACATCACCTCCAAGCGCACCGAATGTGCCCCACTGCAACAGGATGGCCCCATACCAACCCAGTGCACCTCCTCTTCCTCTGGAGCTTGCCTACGTACCCATTCCAATGTATGTGCCCGACTTCTTTCAGTAACAAGGGTTGCAGTTACCTCGTAATTGTCGACCGCTACTCGAACTGGCCGATCATCGAACGTGTCCGACCGCCAGCAGGCGCTGCTGGTCTCATCGCCTGCCCTGCCTGCGGAGAACCTTCGTCACCTTCGGCATCCCCGATGAATTGCCATCCGATGGTGACCCAGAGTTCACGTCTGCAACTACTCGCCAGTTCCTCCGCGACTGGCGGCGTCCACCACCGACTTCTGTCTTCTGTCGCGTTCCCGCATAGCAACTGTTGCGCGGAGATCGGTGTCAAGACCCGATTAAACGGCTAATCACCGACAACACTGCAGCCGATGGTGACCGCTGAGCACCCGACGCCTTCCAACGCGCCATGCTACAATACCGTAACACACCGGACCGAGACACCAAGTTCTCACCCTGCGTGTCCGTCTTCGGTCGACCCATCCGAGACTTCATCCCGATACCCCCTGGCCGATATCGGCCCCCACGAGACATGGCGTGGGACGCTGGCCTCTCGTGAAGACGCACTCCGGAATCGAGCACATGAAGGACGCGGAGCGTTGGTCGGAACACACCCGTCGCCTCCCCTCCCCTACAAGTTGTGGCGACCGAGTCCGTCTGCAGAACCAGATCGGTCCTGAGCCTCGCAGATGGGGACAAGACCGGACTCGTCGTCGAGGTCCGACAGCACGACCAATATGTGATTACGTATAGACGGGTACAGCCGGGTGGCACTGAGCGAAACAGGAGGTTCTTTCATAGATATGTCCCCGTCCAGGCTCCTTTGCCGGCTACTCAGCATCGATCATGATCCTACGCCCACATCACCTACCGCCAATCACCGCGGCCCCCGACTCTGAACACCTACGCCCCGCCAACCGAACGCTGCTCCTGGCCAACTCGGGTCCACGTCTCCTCAGAGCCCAAATACTCGGGACTGACGCATTCCCCGCCCGTTGATGCCCGACGGGATCCTGGTCACACTCACCAGGGCCCCCGAGCTCTGAGCCACCTGTGACTGCCGCAACCCCATCACGGCTAACGCGGTCACCGCCGACGGACCCACCAGCCGCCCCGGCCAATTCGGTGCCGTTGCCGCCGTTGTCTCCCCGGCCTGGCTCCGCCCATCGCCATCCCGGGTCTCCAGCTGCGCCGGCCGAGCCGACATCGGACGTCACCGCCACGATCTCCTACTGCACCGCCAACCCTTCGGCGGTCTGCACGCCAGACACGCCGTCCGGCCTGGCGTATAGTGATTATGAGGTGTGATGCACTGCTAATAGACTGGCATTCGGTGCCGTCAGATCGCTACCCCATGTGCGGTGTCCTCGTACATTGAAGCTGCATTGAAGCGTGCATCGCTCGGCGAGTAGCGCCAGCCTTGAGACGTGACGTGCGCTTCTGTAGTGACGGTCCAGGTGATGGTGGTTAGCGAGCAGACCACGCCGTCTCACTACGCGCAACTATAGTTACCTGAGAAGACCGTTCTTGTGTATCTGCGTTGTTCTCGGTCTCTGACCAACATTACCAGGTCAGAGACTTCTGTGTATCTGCGTGGATTTAGTATCTGTGTTGTTCTCAGTCTTTGACCGACATTACCAGGTCAGAGACTTGAGGGGGATAGATGATAATGCTTGCCACGATGTCTAACTAATCATGGTTCTCTTTGTTCCAGTTATGAGCACTAACATTGTTAATACATACATGGAGTTTGACAAAGAGTGTTCTCATCGAATCATGTCATGCCGTTTTTGGTGGAAAAACGATGTTAAAAAATAGTAGTAATCGATTTTCGAAGCAAATCGCAATACAAAATTGTAAAAAGCAAGGAAATGAATTTTTATTGGAAATGGCAATCTCGGATTTTTACCATTTGAGTTATTAACCCCCACAAATCCACAAACTTGAATTTTTAGTTGTTGAAAACTTATTTGTTATTCAATTGTTTTTTAACAACATACTTTACTGTTTTAATTACGTGGGCCCCCGTTGGCCATGAGGGCCCTTCTGATCCCATTGCCCTCTCCCCTCGAAATACTGGCTACACCCCTGGCAATGTTCAAGTAGTATTTTAAAAAGATCCATCAAGTTTCAAGGTGGTGTTTAGGTAGACAAATGTTTCACACAATATTTTTGTGAAGATAGTACTATTAAAATAACTGCGTCTAAAACAAAGAATACCTGTCCTGAGTGATTAAGTGACAAAAATTATAGGTATTGTTCAAAACACAGGCGTACCTGCCTAAGACCATTCTGCTGTATCATACAGTTTCAAATACCAAAATTTAGCATCATATTGACAATGCACACTAGCAAACAATATGCAAAGGCAGGAAATAATTTTAAGGTTCCAGTACCAGACTGGTTATTGATTCACTTTTTTGGAACAATATAATCATGATTCATTTTGGAATCTGAATGATTCAATCACCGTTCGATTCACGGATACAATTTTGAGAATCTGATTCTTTCCAATTCAAAGAATCAAAACAAATATTTTAATCAATCATGTTTGATTCAACATTTAAATATATGTGGTGAATTTGTAAAATCAGTTATATATGTATATGTATATGTATATTGTATATGTATATACGACACATACACAGCATACACACACACACACACACACACACACACACACTCACCACACACACACACACACACACATACACACTTACACATACACACATACACACACAACATACACACATACACCATACACACATACACACATACACACATACACACATACCTACACAACATACACACATACACCTCACATACACACATACACACAT
>JAXIVJ010020238.1:7500-13270 GCA_036785665.1 Chirona hameri
CTGCCTGTCTGCCTGTCTGCCTGTCTGCCTGTCTGCCTGTCTGCCTGTCTGCCTGTCTGCCTGTCTGCCTGTCTGCCTGTCTGCCTGTCTGCCTGTCTGCCTGTCTGCCTGTCTGCCTGTCTGCCTGTCTGCCTGTCTGCCTGTCTGCCTGTCTGCCTGTCTGCCTGTCTGCCTGTCTGCCTGTCTGCCTGTCTGCCTGTCTGCCTGTCTGCCTGTCTGCCTGTCTGCCTGTCTGCCTGTCTGCCTGTCTGCCTGTCTGCCTGTCTGCCTGTCTGCCTGTCTGCCTGTCTGCCTGTCTGCCTGTCTGCCTGTCTGCCTGTCTGCCTGTCTGCCTGTCTGCCTGTCTGCCTGTCTGCCTGTCTGCCTGTCTGCCTGTCTGCCTGTCTGCCTGTCTGCCTGTCTGCCTGTCTGCCTGTCTGCCTGTCTGCCTGTCTGCCTGTCTGCCTGTCTGCCTGTCTGCCTGTCTGCCTGTCTGCCTGTCTGCCTGTCTGCCTGTCTGCCTGTCTGCCTGTCTGCCTGTCTGCCTGTCTGCCTGTCTGCCTGTCTGCCTGTCTGCTGTCTGCCTGTCTGCCTGTCTGCCTGTCTGCCTGTCTGCCTGTCTGCCTGTCTGCCTGTCTGCCTGTCTGCCTGTCTGCCTGTCTGCCTGTCTGCCTGTCTGCCTGTCTGCCTGTCTGCCTGTCTGCCTGTCTGCCTGTCTGCCTGTCTGCCTGTCTGCCTGTCTGCCTGTCTGCCTGTCTGCCTGTCTGCCTGTCTGCCTGTCTGCCTGTCTGCCTGTCTGCCTGTCTGCCTGTCTGCCTGTCTGCCTGTCTGCCTGTCTGCCTGTCTGCCTGTCTGCCTGTCTGCCTGTCTGCCTGTCTGCCTGTCTGCCTGTCTGCCTGTCTGCCTGTCTGCCTGTCTGCCTGTCTGCCTGTCTGCCTGTCTGCCTGTCTGCCTGTCTGCCTGTCTGCCTGTCTGCCTGTCTGCCTGTCTGCCTGTCTGCCTGTCTGCCTGTCTGCCTGTCTGCCTGTCTGCCTGTCTGCCTGTCTGCCTGTCTGCCTGTCTGCCTGTCTGCCTGTCTGCCTGTCTGCCTGTCTGCCTGTCTGCCTGTCTGCCTGTCTGCCTGTCTGCCTGTCTGCCTGTCTGCCTGTCTGCCTGTCTGCCTGTCTGCCTGTCTGCCTGTCTGCCTGTCTGCCTGTCTGCCTGTCTGCCTGTCTGCCTGTCTGCCTGTCTGCCTGTCTGCCTGTCTGCCTGTCTGCCTGTCTGCCTGTCTGCCTGTCTGCCTGTCTGCCTGTCTGCCTGTCTGCCTGTCTGCCTGTCTGCCTGTCTGCCTGTCTGCCTGTCTGCCTGTCTGCCTGTCTGCCTGTCTGCCTGTCTGCCTGTCTGCCTGTCTGCCTGTCTGCCTGTCTGCCTGTCTGCCTGTCTGCCTGTCTGCCTGTCTGCCTGTCTGCCTGTCTGCCTGTCTGCCTGTCTGCCTGTCTGCCTGTCTGCCTGTCTGCCTGTCTGCCTGTCTGCCTGTCTGCCTGCCTGTCTGCCTGTCTGCCTGTCTGTCTGCCTGTCTGCCTGTCTGCCTGTCTGCCTGTCTGCCTGTCTGCCTGTCTGCCTGTCTGCCTGTCTGCCTGTCTGCCTGTCTGCCTGTCTGCCTGTCTGCCTGTCTGCCTGTCTGCCTGTCTGCCTGTCTGCCTGTCTGCCTGTCTGCCTGTCTGCCTGTCTGCCTGTCTGCCTGTCTGCCTGTCTGCCTGTCTGCCTGTCTGCCTGTCTGCCTGTCTGCCTGTCTGCCTGTCTGCCTGTCTGCCTGTCTGCCTGTCTGCCTGTCTGCCTGTCTGCCTGTCTGCCTGTCTGCCTGTCTGCCTGTCTGCCTGTCTGCCTGTCTGCCTGTCTGCCTGTCTGCCTGTCTGCCTGTCTGCCTGTCTGCCTGTCTGCCTGTCTGCCTGTCTGCCTGTCTGCCTGTCTGCCTGTCTGCCTGTCTGCCTGTCTGCCTGTCTGCCTGTCTGCCTGTCTGCCTGTCTGCCTGTCTGCCTGTCTGCCTGTCTGCCTGTCTGCCTGTCTGCCTGTCTGCCTGTCTGCCTGTCTGCCTGTCTGCCTGTCTGCCTGTCTGCCTGTCTGCCTGTCTGCCTGTCTGCCTGTCTGCCTGTCTGCCTGTCTGCCTGTCTGCCTGTCTGCCTGTCTGCCTGTCTGCCTGTCTGCCTGTCTGCCTGTCTGCCTGTCTGCCTGTCTGCCTGTCTGCCTGTCTGCCTGTCTGCCTGTCTGCCTGTCTGCCTGTCTGCCTGTCTGCCTGTCTGCCTGTCTGCCTGTCTGCCTGTCTGCCTGTCTGCCTGTCTGCCTGTCTGCCTGTCTGCCTGTCTGCCTGTCTGCCTGTCTGCCTGTCTGCCTGTCTGCCTGTCTGCCTGTCTGCCTGTCTGCCTGTCTGCCTGTCTGCCTGTCTGCCTGTCTGCCTGTCTGCCTGTCTGCCTGTCTGCCTGTCTGCCTGTCTGCCTGTCTGCCTGTCTGCCTGTCTGCCTGTCTGCCTGTCTGCCTGTCTGCCTGTCTGCCTGTCTGCCTGTCTGCCTGTCTGCCTGTCTGCCTGTCTGCCTGTCTGCCTGTCTGCCTGTCTGCCTGTCTGCCTGTCTGCCTGTCTGCCTGTCTGCCTGTCTGCCTGTCTGCCTGTCTGCCTGTCTGCCTGTCTGCCTGTCTGCCTGTCTGCCTGTCTGCCTGTCTGCCTGTCTGCCTGTCTGCCTGTCTGCCTGTCTGCCTGTCTGCCTGTCTGCCTGTCTGCCTGTCTGCCTGTCTGCCTGTCTGCCTGTCTGCCTGTCTGTCTGTCTGTCTGTCTGTCTGTCTGTCTGTCTGTCTGTCTGTCTGTCTGTCTGTCTGTCTGTCTGTCTGTCTGTCTGTCTGTCTGTCTGTCTGTCTGTCTGTCTGTCTGTCTGTCTGTCTGTCTGTCTGTCTGTCTGTCTGTCTGTCTGTCTGTCTGTCTGTCTGTCTGTCTGTCTGTCTGTCTGTCTGTCTGTCTGTCTGTCTGTCTGTCTGTCTGTCTGTCTGTCTGTCTGTCTGTCTGTCTGTCTGTCTGTCTGTCTGTCTGTCTGTCTGTCTGTCTGTCTGTCTGTCTGTCTGTCTGTCTGTCTGTCTGTCTGTCTGTCTGTCTGTCTGTCTGTCTGTCTGTCTGTCTGTCTGTCTGTCTGTCTGTCTGTCTGTCTGTCTGTCTGTCTGTCTGTCTGTCTGTCTGTCTGTCTGTCTGTCTGTCTGTCTGTCTGTCTGTCTGTCTGTCTGTCTGTCTGTCTGTCTGTCTGTCTGTCTGTCTGTCTGTCTGTCTGTCTGTCTGTCTGTCTGTCTGTCTGTCTGTCTGTCTGTCTGTCTGTCTGTCTGTCTGTCTGTCTGTCTGTCTGTCTGTCTGTCTGTCTGTCTGTCTGTCTGTCTGTCTGTCTGTCTGTCTGTCTGTCTGTCTGTCTGTCTGTCTGTCTGTCTGTCTGTCTGTCTGTCTGTCTGTCTGTCTGTCTGTCTGTCTGTCTGTCTGTCTGTCTGTCTGTCTGTCTGTCTGTCTGTCTGTCTGTCTGTCTGTCTGTCTGTCTGTCTGTCTGTCTGTCTGTCTGTCTGTCTGTCTGTCTGTCTGTCTGTCTGTCTGTCTGTCTGTCTGTCTATCTATCTATCTATATATATATATATATATATATATATATATATATATATATATATATATATATATATATATATATATATATATATATATATATATATATATATATATATATATATATATATATATATATATATATTATATATATATATATATATATATATATATATATATATATATATATATATATATATATATATATATATATATATATATATATATATATATATATATATATATATATATATATATATATATATATATATATATATATATATATATATATATATATATATATATATATATATATATATATATATATATATATATATATATATATATATATTATATATATATATATATATATATATATATATATATATATATATATATATATATATATTATATATTTATATATAATTGGATATAATTATAGCCATTGGCGGATCCAGAACGGTGGTGGACAAATAGTAATCACGTCAACTTACAGACAAATAGTAGGCAGCTTCTACCAAAGTAGAAAATGACGGTTGAGCGCATAAAATATGTAATGTGTAAATGTGCATGTTAATATTAGCAGGAACTTAGCTGTTCCGAGGGATACCTTAATGCTTGATAGACGGAATATGAATATATGAGGCATTGGAAAGAAAACAAGGCATGTACAGAGTGATGGTTACTGTGTGGGGTGTTGCATTCGGTCGATAAAGGGCAGTGCCCGAATATACCCGAAACAATTTTGGCTTTTAATTAATTTTTCTCGAATAATTTGAGGATTAGGTCAAGTATGTTAATTACCCAGCGGGCGCGAAGCGCCTGTGAGGTTTCTCGTCAACTTACTAGACAAATTTACATTTGACCCGGCCTGAACCGGCCCGAACCGGCCCGACAAGGCCTGACACGGCCGTACAGACACTTTTCGGAAGCTAGTAACTTAAACACCCCCCCCCCTAGTCAATGGCGGGTTAAAGAGAATACCATTGTATACTTTTGATGAATTGTGTTTGCAATTTGCTTCAAAACTCTGGTTTCTACGATTTTTCAAACATTTATCGTTTTTCCACCAACATGACGTCATCAAAACATCATTATCTCCCAAACTACTTAACAATTACAATTGTTTTGTTTACAGCGTACGTATAATTGTTGAGAACTCAGCTACTCAAAATTTCAGCAAGATGCGCCGCATGTGTAACAAGTTATTTAATACAAATATCAGGGGGCCTGTCAGCCCCCCCCCCCCCCGTAGGGCGAGGGTTAAATGCTTGTTTCAGCATTTAATGCATAAGGAAGCGAAATCCGTTTAGTTTGTATACCTAATCAAGGGAGACTTTTGGGGATTTGCCCACCTCAATCAAATTATATTGGTGTTATGTTCTGGAAATTGGATGCTATAACAAACACTTAACCCAATTTATCCTTCAGCTGCACACAGTCTAATCCAGCTGCTCCTACCCGTTGCGACTCCCGGACTTGGAAGTTGGGCCTCAGGTACTTTGAGGACCACGAGCCGCCACTGCCGGTCGCCAACCTCTCTGACGTCATGAGAGGCCCGGTCACCAGACTCTCCGACGTCATGAGGGGCCCGGTGTTGCTGGCCCCGGTCGATTGGCCTGATACGGCGGCGTGGTGTGGTAAGGCTGGTGTCAGCAGAGCGTGTTGTCCCGTCAGATACTTCATCAGATAGCTGCCAGTTGTCACCGTGCCGCCGTGGACAGCATTGCCAGTGGCTGTTTGATTATGGATGGAACACGGCCTCTCCGCACCTCTATGCACTCCGCGCCTGCTATGCAAAACAGACAGTGGTGCATCCGTATAACCTGGCCTGACGGCATTGCCGGTCGCCTGGCTGCTTTCCGCCGCGTGGTGTCGCTGCCGCCACGGACCGCGAGAGGTCACACTGCCTGTTGTATGCCTAATAACTCACCATCCCTTTGCGGGGATAGAAAACGATCGTCCTCTGTTTATAGGAGGAAGAAAAGAAGATGTGCGGAAACATGACTATTTAGTCCACAAGTCACAACCAATATTTGTATTTTTCCTCACAGCTTCGGAATAAACAACCACACCGAGACGCCGCCGCAGTGCAAAGGTTAGGTACCAAGACATTTCAACACATGGCTCCACCGTCCTACTAGCGCTGTCATGTTATGCTAGCCAATACGGGAGTAACCCAAATTACCC
>JAXIVJ010020239.1:0-13240 GCA_036785665.1 Chirona hameri
CACTCATCAGCACTCGCCATACACACTCATCAACACTCGCCATACACACTCATCAGCACTCGCCATACACACTCATCAGCACTCGCCATACACACTCATCAACACACCGCCGATACACACTCATCAGCACTCGCCATACACACTCATCAGCACTCGCCATACACACTCATCAGCACTCGCCATACACACTCATCAGCACACGCCATACACACTCATCAACACTCGCCATACACACTCATCAGCACTCGCCATACACACTCATCAGCACTCGCCATACACACTCATCAACACCAACGCCATACACACTCATCAGCATACGCCATACACACTCATCAGCACTCGCCATACACACTCATCAACACACGCCATACACACTCATCAGCACTCGCCATACACACTCATCAGCACACGCCGTACAAACTCATCAGCACTCGCCATACACACTCATCACACACGCCATACACATTCATCAGCACTCGCCATACACACTCATCAGCACTCGCCATACACACTCATCAGCGCATAGCCAGCATCGCGGAGCAGCCAGTCAATCACCCGAGTCTTAAAACTGGTGAGTCCTACTTCGCGGATGTCCTGCAGTAGTCTGTTGTGCATATCATAATCGCTAAAACATAGTCTACGAACCCCTGCGTTCGATTTAGACCTGGGTCGCTGTAGCTGACCTGAGCCTTGTTCACGACGCCTGCTGATGGCTGACTGCTGCTGCTTACTGCTGTCAAAACGTATCGACCAATCAGCGTGGACCAGTGGGGAATGGGATGTGGGGAGGGGTACGGTGTATGACGTCATACCTCAGCTGCCTCCTGCTGTCGCTGCTGCCGGAAAATCGCGTCAGCCGGGCAGCAGATAACACAAATTGGCGCACGCGGCAATTTCAAAACGTGAAGCGTCGATAAACAACCAACGATCTCCAAGCGAAAAGCTTGAAGAAGCGAATATGGATATGGAGTTAAGTATGCGATAATTTTAGTTTACTGTTTATGTTGGTATTAGGTACCATAAGCCAGCTTCTGTAGGAGCAAACTTATCGTAGCAAGTACGCCAGGATATGTATCGTGAATCGACAGCATTTGTGTTCAAGTAGTAATCGCGCGGCGATGCGTAGGTTGGTGTGTGCTGCCGTTTTTGGGCAGCCGTGGCAGCCCGTCAGCAGGAGGTCGTGAACAAGGCTACTGTGTTCTGGTGCTGTGTTTGTGGTCGCTGGTGACGAGGTGTTCGGCAATACAGGGAGGGAGTCTTGTCGGTACTGTCGCATCGCACGGAGTCATCAAACCGCGGACCACTGCACGTAACCATCAAACTAAGGAACCACCTCACGGGGCCGTCAAACTAAGGAGCCGCCTCACGGAGCCATCTAACTAAGGAACCGCCTCACGGAGTCATCAAACCAAGGAACCACCTCACGGAGTCATCAAACCAGGAACCACCTCACGGATTCATCAAACTAAGGAACCACCTCACGGATTCATCAAACCGCGGAACCACCTCACAGAGTCATCAAACCGCGGAATCACCTCACGGATTCATCAAACCGCGGAACCACTGCACGTAACCATCAAACTAAGGAACCACCTCACGGAGCCATCAAACTAAGGAACCACCTCACGGAGCCATCAAACTAAGGAACCACCTCACGGAGCCATCTAACTAAGGAACCGCCTCACGGAGTCATCAAACCGCGGAACCACTGCACGTAACTATCAAACTAAGGAACCACTCACGGAGCCATCAAACCAAGGAACCGCCTCACGGAGCCATCTAACTAAGGACCACCTCACGGATTCATCGAACCGCGGAACCACTGCACGTAACTATCAAACTAAGGAACCCACCTCACGGAGCCATCAAACCAAGGAACCGCCTCACGGAGCCATCTAACTAAGGAACCACCTCACGGAGCCATCAAACCGCGGAACCACTGCACGTAACTATCAAACTAAGGAACCACCTCACGGAGCCATCAAACCAAGGAACCGCCTCACGAGTCATCAAACGCGGAAACCACCTCACGGATTCATCAAACTAAGGAACCGCCTCACGGATTCATCAACCATGAACCATCTCACGGATTCATCAACCAAGGAACCACCTCACGGATTCATCAAACAAGGAACCACCTCACGGAGCCATCAACCGGCCGCTCTGGCGCGCGAATCACGAGCAGGCTGCAGTTTTCTCGCCGTTGACTGGGTCAGTGAGTCGGTCAGCTGAGCAGCGGTCTGTCGTGCTGGCGGAGGCCTGTCGGTCAGCCGCGGAGCCCGGCCGCCCGCAGGTGTTGGACGTCCTGTGTTATGGCACCATTGCACGGATGGCGTCGTCCAGGTGGCTTTCCCACTTCCAAACTGGCCGCAAAAGGCAGCTTTACGGCGTAGTGTGGTCGTTTGCCAGCAAATTGTCTTTGCTTAAGTGCTCCTGATGCTTGACACAAAAATGCCAATCTCCGACTTGCTTGAACAGAATGAATGAATTGGATTTCGATGTGTATGGTGAAATAAATTGTATTATCCAGATTTGCTATTGTTGTTTAGTTGGAATTGTATTCGAAGACAGGATAAATGTCGCTAAGTCTTGATTTTTGAGCGCCTGGCCAAAAGAATGTCTCCGCTTCATGCACCACAGTCTTGCATGAAGCGGACAGCCACGTAACAGCCACGACAGCCACGACAGCCACGACAGCCACGACAGCCACGACAGCCACGACAGCCACGTAACACCGCAACAGCCACGACAGCCACGACAGCCACGACAGCCACGACAGCCACGTAACACCGCAACAGCCACGACAGCACGACAGCCACGACAGCCACGACAGCCACGTAACACCGCAACAGCCACGACAGCCACGACAGCCACGACAGCCACGACAGCCACGACAGCCACGTAACACGCAACAGCCACGACAGCCACGACAGCCACGTAACACCGCAACAGCCACGACAGCCACGACAGCCACGTAACACCGCAACAGCCACGACAGCCACGAACAGCCACGACAGCCACGTAACACCGCAACAGCCACGACAGCCACGACAGCCACGTAACACTGCAACAGCCACGACAGCCACGTAACACGCAACAGCCACGGCAGCCATGACAGCCACGTAACACCGCAACAGCCACGACAGCCACGACAGCCACGTAACACCGCAACAGCCACGGCAGCCACGACAGCCACGTAACACCGCAACAGCCACGGCAGCCATGACAGCCACGTAACACCGCAACAGCCACGACAGCCACGACAGCCACGTAACACCGCAACAGCCACGACAGCCACGACAGCCACGACAGCCACGTAACACCGCAACAGCCACGACAGCCACGACAGCCACGACAGCCACGACAGCCACGACAGCCACGTAACACCGCAACAGCCACGGCAGCCATGACAGCCACGTAACACCGCAACAGCCACGACAGCCACGACAGCCACGTAACACCGCAACAGCCACGACAGCCACGACAGCCACGACAGCCACGTAACACCGCAACAGCCACGACAGCCACGACAGCCACGACAGCCACGTAACACCGCAACAGCCACGACAGTCACGACAGTCACGTAACACCGCAACAGCCACGACAGCCACGACAGCCACGTAACACCGCAACAGCCACGACAGCCACGACAGCCACGACAGCCACGACAGCCACGACAGCCACGACAGCCACGTAACACCGCAACAGCCACGGCAGCCATGACAGCCACGTAACACCGCAACAGCCACGACAGCCACGACAGCCACGTAACACCGCAACAGCCACGACAGCCACGACAGCCACGACAGCCACGTAACACTGCAACAGCCACGACAGCCACGTAACACCGCAACAGCCACGGCAGCCATGACAGCCACGTAACACCGCAACAGCCACGACAGCCACGACAGCCACGTAACACCGCAACAGCCACGACAGCCACGACAGCCACGACAGCCACGTAACACCGCAACAGCCACGACAGCCACGACAGCCACGACAGCCACTTAACACCGCAACCGAAACGAACCACCCAAATCCGTCTTTGCCGAATGTCGACAAAGCCTCGACATATGATTGCCTGAGTGTCCTTGTCACATATACGGTCAGCCTCGTGCGGCACGGCACGACCGGCCGCGGCGCCACACCCAGCTCGTCGGCCGCTGCACGACAGCCTGACCACGCCCGCTGGAATGCCGTGCCCGCCGTGCTGGCCGTGCTGGCCGTGCTCACCGTGCTCGTCGTGCTCGCCATGCCCCCTCGCCAGACAGTGGCGGCCGGAAGCCCCCCCCCCCCCCCCCCCCAGGAGACGCAACCAGCCGGCATCACGCGCGGCACGACGGCACGTGTCGGACGCGCGGCACGACGGCACGTGTCGGACGTGTCCCGAGCGGCGCGCGACCAAGTGCGCCTCTCACGCCACGTCCGGTCCATAACAGACAGATATGGGTCGAGGACACACGGCCATGAGCTGTCCAGTCAGGGGCCCCAGGACAGGCTAAGCTGTCCGGTCAGAGGCCCCAGGACAGGCCGAGCTGTCCAGTCAGGGGCCCCAGGACGGGCCGAGCTGTCCAGTCAGAGGGCCCAGGACAGGCTGAGCTGTCCAGTCAGAGGCCCCAGGACAGGCTGAGCTGTCCGGTCAGATGCCCCAGGACAGGCCGAGCTGTCCAGTCAGGGGCCCCAGGACAGGCTAAGCTGTCCGGTCAAGGGCCCAGGACGGGCTGAGCTGTCCGGTTAGTCTGAACGAACTGTTCGGTTCAGTTCAGTTTCAGTTCAGGGAACAGTTCAGGTTAGGACTGAACTGTTGCCATGACAACTGACTCATGTTGCTGTTGCGTCCCGAGATGCATACAAATACAAAATATAAATAATCACCACCGATGTGCTATTTCAATTACTTAATCCAGCTATGAACATTACAAATGGTTACAATTCGGTTGGTGGACATTCACGCCAATAATTTCATGTGGAATGGTAGGTATTACAATGCTTTGTTTTGCTCGCTTGGCGAATTTCCATGAGCGTTCGTCAAATATAGCATTGACTTTGACGTGGCTATAGACGTCACGACCTCACATATCAGCCAGTCACGTAATCCTCTGTCAGGTGTGCATTCTGTTGCGTGGGGACACTTATGCCCAAACGCGCCGAACTGCTTGTCAAGGGTGGCCCAGGACAGGCCAAGCTGTCCGGTCAGAGGCCCCAGAACGGGCCGAGCTGTCCATTCAGGAACCCCAGGACCGGCCGAGCTGTCCGGTCAGGGACCCCAGGACCGAGAGACGGACACTCACCGAGTTGAGCTTGAACAGCTTCTTCTTGGTGAGCCATTGTCCGGTGGCCGTGTTGCCGAGGTTCTTGATGGACGATCGTGCGTTCTCGAACAACATCACTGAAAGCATGCGAGCCCGCTGGCCGCCCGTCCCGTCTCGCCTCGCACACAGCTCGTGACGCCTCGCACACAGCTCGTGTCGCCTCGCACACAGCTCGTGTCGCCTCGCACACAGCTCGTGTCGCCTCGTGTCTCGCGCACCGTGCACGCCTCAGCCGCGCGTGCTCACAGTCATCGCGTCACTGGCGAGCCGCCGCGGCGGCGGCGGCGGCGGCGGCGGCGGCGGCGGCGGCGGCGCGGCCACGGCTCGCGAGACCAAGGAGGCCGGAGCGCGCCGCGACACGGTCCAGTTAGGTAGAAAGCACGCCAGCCGACCGGCCGCGTCGCCGCCAAAGAAGGAGGTTGCTCCCAAAACCGTCTCGCCTCCCACACCACAGCGCTCGCGTCGCTATTGTTCGTGGTCGTCGCGGCCGGCGCGGCGGTGTCGTGTCGCGCTACGAAAGGCCTGTGGACGTTTAATTGCCGCGTTTTGGGTTTCACTGCGCCCGCCGACACATCGCGCCGGTCGGCCGGCCGCCGCCGACCGGGCGTCGGAGTCGCTCAGAGCGGCGGCACGGAACGAGCGGCACGGAACGGAACGGAACGGCACGGAACGGCACGGAACGGGACGGTACACCTGTTCAGAGCTGGTAACGGCTGCCGGTCGAACTTCACGGCTGGTGGGGGCCGGCGGACAGTGGTAGCCCGCATCGGGGTCGACGAGTGAGGCCAACGTCGACGTCGACGGGCCGTTGGCGCGTCGACAGCGGCCAGGTGCCGATTGGTGGCGACAGGTGTCGGGCGGCGCTGGGCACCCTCGGGGGCAGCAGCGGTCACACCACTTCCCCTGTTCCTCTAGAGACGAGCTAGCTTCCGTTCACCTCCCTCCGATAACCTAGGAAGTGCCTGTTCAGCTGTTCAGCTGGTACTGTTCAGCTGTTCAGCTCGACTCTAACCAGCTGCGATGCGACCGCAGCGGAACGGCCGACTGTGAATGCGGTGCTGACCGCTGCTGCGGGCGGCCGGGCGGCTCGGCGCACCCATCTCCATCCGTTGCGGCCTCTCAGCTTAGCCGACCGACCTTCATCAGGGAGCGGACCACCGAGCCCCCCCCCCCCCCCCCTCTCCAGACCGCCTCCGATTCATTCAGGTGCGGCTGAGCCACCTGCAGGCTGAGCCCCTGCTGTCAGCCCGCCTGTACCGCCTGTCCTGTCCTGTCCTGTCCTATCCTGTCCTGTCCTGTCCTGTCCTGTCCTGTCCTGTCTTGTCTGTCCTGTCCTGTCCTGTCCTGTCCTGTCCTGTCCTGTCCTGTCCTGTCCTGTCCTGTCCTGTCCTGTCCTGTCCTGTCCTGTCCTCTTTGTCCTCTCTGTCCTGTCCTGTCCTGTCCTGTCCTGCCCTGTCCTGTCCTGTCCTGCCCTGTCCTGTCCTGTCCTGTCCTGTCCTGTCCTGTCCTGTCCTGCCCTGTCCTGTCCTGTCCTGCCCTGTCCTGTCCTGTCCTGTCCTGTCCTGTCCTGTCCTGTCCTGTCCTGTCCTGTCCTGTCCTGTCCTGTCCTGTCCTGTCCTGTCCTGTCCTGCCCTGTCCTGTCCTGTCCTGCCCTGTCCTGTCCTGTCCTGTCCTGTCCTGTCCTGTCCTGTCCTGCCCTGTCCTCTCTGTCCTCTCTGTCCTGTCCTGTCCGCCACCGGACATGGCGGTCGAGGCGCTCGGGCCAAATTCCATCGGTGAGTGATGTACATACATAGTACATACGAGCTGAGGCGTGAGACTGAACCGGGTCGGCAGATGGCGGCCGTTTCGGCCCGCCGGAGCTGAGAACTGCCCTCGGATGGATGACTGGCTGGACGGATCTCCTAACGGATGCCAGCTCCGCACCGCGCTCTAATTTATCACAGAGTCGCATTCGACGCGAGCGTTTTTTTTTACAACCGAATCTGTCGATAGGAGCGGCCAGTTTGGACTGGCAGTGAGGTAAAGGTCAGGCTGCAGACGGGAAGCGAAGATCGGATTGGTTTTGTGATTGGCAAAACATGGAACAGGATGGCCGCGTTAATACTTGTCTCTGGGTGCAAGCAGGACAACATGCTAGGATAACAATGATGAGGGGTATACCACAAAAATAGTTTCCTCTTATTTGTCTCTTTTAACCCTGGTCTTATATTTTTTAAATGGTCAATAATGGGTCAGGGTGATCTAAGTAATTAGTAATGACTAATTAGTAGGTAATATCATTACCTAGCATGTTTTGATCCAACAGTTTCATTGTAGGTATATTGAAAAAAAAATCAAATCGAACCATGTTATCTCTTGAGCCTGCCCTAAATCGTTACTAATATTCAACATAAATCAGCAGCTGATTGCATTTTAGGTTTCGAATATCTCCATCTGGACAATGTCGACAGTATAATTTAAGCGGTTAAAGTTGACTCTCGCTCACAGGCGCCAACGATATCTGTTGGATTTATATAAAACGTGGGGAATAGTGTCAAAACAATTGCACATGTTGAAAGCTCACACTAGGATGAGCTTCAGCATACCTAGCTGTTATGACAATAGGCGAAGATGTGGCTGATACAATGCACTTTGCCCGTCCATTTCGAACCGGACCTACTGCCAGGGTGGAGACGCTTCCTGTGCTTGATTGAACCAGAGGCCGGTCGATCGAATTCGACACGTGACGACACTGACAGGCCCCACCAAGCACCCATTGTTGCTAAGAAACCGCACATAATGCATCTCAGTCTGATCCAGCATATCGCTAATCTGATCTCCGGCACCAGATAGCCGGATCTTTCCGGTGGCAGACGATATCACACGATTGATGTCATCGCCACATCCAGTGTCCGATCATCCAGTGGCGGATCATCCAGTGGCGGATTATCCAGTGGCCGATCATCCAGTGGCGGATCATCCAGTGGCGGATCATCCAGTGGCGGATCATTCAGTGGCGGATCATCCAGTGGCGGATCATCCAGTGGCGGATCATCCAGTGGCGGATCATCCAGTGGCGGATCATCCAGTGGCGGATCATCCAGTGGCGGATCATCCAGTGGCCGATTATCCAGTGCCCGATTATCCAGTGGCCGATCATCCAGTGGCGGATCATCCAGTGGCGGATCATCCAGTGGCGGATCATCCAGTGGCCGATCATCCAGTGACCGATCCAGTGGCGGATCTACCGTTACGATCCAGTGGCGGATCTACCGTTGGGCAAAATGGGCAATTCCCCCCCCCCTATGTCCCCCCCCCCCCCCAACCGATCCGGCAGGTTGTGATTTTTGTCCCGGTAAGTCGTGATTTACCTCCTCCGCTCTACAGTGGTGTACAGTGTCGCCACGGTTTCGGAACTTTTACGTGGACACATCATGTCATCGAACACCTTGGGGGGAGGGGGTAGGCCGTCTTATCTCTGGCATGGGTGTCTTGCGGTAGTCATATGTACATATGATCTGACCTGGGGCCGGATTCCCATCTATGAAATTCTTACGAAGATTCCTAAGTTTTTTTCTCCTAAGAATTTTTCTTAAATCGGTATTACCATCTCTCGAGTAAGTGGCCGAATTTCTGCAGTTGACTCGCGACCGAAACTTGCTCTTCTCTATAGGAAATAGCTTGTAGTTATGGCTTTTAGTCCCCTTAGAAATATATGAAAGAGATGAGAATCCCAAAATTCGTAACTTGTCGGCAGAGAGTTCAGAATTTTCGTAAGTAGTGAGATGGTAATCCCAAATGAACGACTTACGAGAAAATCATTCGTAAGTCAGGATGGGAAACCGGCCCCTGGTTACCTGACCTGATAAGATCCGAAAAAATCACGCCATCAACGTAATTGGCACCCAAACATCTGTGCCAAATACGGCACAGATGTTTGGTGCTACCGTTTTCCCGCTAACTCCGAAAAACCCTTAGGGGGCGTCCAAACCCCAGCACGCCGCGCGTTAAGAAAGTCATAGGTCTATAAAAGCATCACTAAGTGTACAATTAATATCAGGTCACGGTCAGGTCAAAGGTTAAAATCGACGTACCTACATTAGTTTATGGGCTATATTTTTCATCACAAGCCTTCGATTGCGATCATTATTGCCCAAAAGTGCTCTGGAAGGTATTAGTGGTGTCAATCGGTTACCAAAATTTTGGTAACCGACAAAATGTTGTGACCGATTTGATAATCGGTCGGTCAGGCTCATAAGTTTTTGGACACTTGTCGGTCAGCCTAATCTTAAAAATTCACTTTTTGTCACACCTTCACACATGATATCCAGTAAATGTGCTCCAAATTCAATCAATTAATGTAAATACTAAAAAGAACACATGATTATTATATCAAGATTGAAGATATTGCTCACAAGAGGAAGTGAGGTCCTGAAAGATACGCATTGTATAGTTATACCATCGTAATAGCATATGCCGCAGGATACGGCATACACAAACCAGTAACCAGTAACCACTAACCAAGCACAATAATGCAACACACAGTGCACATTGCACTTTGATGATGATTGGTGTTTAAGGGCGCTCCGACAACGAAGGTCACATGGCGTCCAATGTCCATCAATGCACATCCATGACTTTCAAGAAATAAATGACCCTTGTGATATTTCAAAAGTGAGGGTAGAACCACTTCATATATTTCAAAGAATTAGGTGTTACTGGAAAGACAAGGGGAATTATTAAAAATGACTAAGGGGAATTACAACAAAAAAACTAGGAGGCAGCCTGTATCACTTACGGCCATAGTTGTATCAATACACCATCTTAACCCGCGCACTGCAGGGGGGTTGATTTCCGCCCTCCCCCCTCAGGTTTTTCAAAGATAGCGAAAAACGGCGGCGCGCAGCGCCGCCGGGTTTTCGCACACCTGTCATGACATCAATTGCGCACACTTTAAGAAAAAGAAATAACCTAGGGTCATCTCAGGTCAGGTCACCAGACCAGGTCAAGTGACCCCACCTCCAAAAATGTTTGCAGTTGTGCCAAAGCCAGAGTTTTTCACCGATCAGTTTGAAACTTACAGGATGTCATGAGGGCATATGTACTTACAATTCATTGATCTCGGAATTTTGATATCGGTGACCTAAGGTTAGGTCAATTTCGTAACCTCCCCATAATAAGTCAATGGGGAAATATACAAATGCTAAGGATATGCATGATATTAGTCCAATTACTTCTGGATCATGTTATTATAGGATATTCTTGATGATCCAAGTGTAAGTTTTGTTCAGTGACCCCTATTGGGTCATTTAAGGTCATGCGAGGTCACCATCACCTTTTTGTCAATAACTCGCGACATAATGAAGATAGAGAAGTAAAACAGACATCAATGTTTTTGTCTCGTCAAGACACGTCTTCCCATATGCAACATGTCCTACTTGGGTCACCACTTGACCTTGACCTGAGGTCAAATTTTTAAGTTAACTTAACAAGGTCACCATGTATATCATTCAAAGCGCCTTGACAACATGAACACAATGAAGTAAACAGTTTTGCGTTATCTTTATTACATAAAAAGTCAATAGCGAAAAACGATTTAGCAAAAAAATCATTTTTTTTCTTTTTTTACCTCTGAGGCCTCAAATGATGACCTGAGATCAAATTTGAGGCCAGTTCAGCGATTGCAAATTTCACTGGCTGGCGTTTACTTTTCTCCGTTTGTTTCTAACTAGCATAGTTTCTGATATATATGGGAATTTCTGGAGCGATGTCCTAAAACAGGACAAACTGGAAAATTTGACCTTTGATGACCTCTGGTGACCTCAATTTTGACCTGACCTAAAACAATCCTGAAATACTTTCGATAGAACATGTATCAAGCTATCAAATGCCGTTTTTCTCTTCTCGCTACGTAGCGTAGTTTTCGAGATCTCAGGGGGCGGAAATCAACCCCCCTGCAGTTCGTGTTCGGCGCAAAGCCCCTGCAGTGCGCGGGATAAGCAGCAAGCACAAACTAGTAACCAAACCACTGGCACTAACCAAACACAATAATGCAATGCAACGCACAATGCACATTCATAATGTGACTCAAGAAATAAATTATCCTTATTCCTTGTGCTATTTCACAAGTGAGGGTAGAACCACTTCATATGCCTAAGAATGATGCATAACATAATAGACAATAGTATTAGTTAGCCTTACTGGAGGTGTTACAGAAACGACAAGGGAAATTATTAAAAGTGACTAAGGAGAATTAAAAAAGAACTTAAGGAGGCAGGCTGCGGCCCTCTATCACTATGGCCAAGGTAACTTAATAACACTTATGGCCATAGCGCCAAGCACGTGTTGAACCAAAAATAGGTTGACTAAATGCCAGCCCCATCAGTAACAGTTGGCAGCACTCCGGCGTTTGGGCGTTAAAAACCTACTACACGTGCTGGGGGTTCCATGTTAAATCGATTATTTTCTGACGAGACTGGCTCGTACCCATGGTACATATTTTAAATCCGACTTCTGGAACAAATAGCTACAAGCCTTAGCTGCAACGTTTCTATTTACCATTGTTCGATATTCCGGCGTAAAGGGATTAAATGGCTTGGCTAAATGGGCAATGTCGGAACGACCGGTGACCGCTTCCAAATGCTACTACAGGTACACTACTTCGTGTACAGGTATATACACTACTTCGACGACTACTTCGTTATAGTAGAATTTAATATGACCGCTTCCAAATGCTACTACATGTACTGAAATATACACTACTTCGACTACTACTTCGTATATTTGCTGGAGTTTAATTCATAAATAAAGATATAATATATGGAAAGTTATTGATAGCAAACAATACCTTTCATTTATAATATACAAAACAATTTCGATACAAATTATATCTTGTGTAATTCATTGGGCGTTACATTCCTTATTGTTCTACCCGTTGTTCTGTTACCCTGACCACTGAACTCTATAACAACCCTGACTAAATGCTTGCGCCACGAATGTCATTCGTGCATCGTTATTGTATTTCTTATATTTCTTCATAAGATTAAGATCTACTAAATTTCAATGTTGATGTATACAATAGAAATACTCCTGATTTTTTCATATTTTTATTTGTTTATACAGCAGGATATATTCAAACAAACAATATAAAGGTTCAATAACATATAATTAATATATTTTTTTTTAACCTCCTTCGTTTTTTGAAGGATATGGCTTCACTGGGATAAATATGGCTGTACTGAATTGTAAAGTCGTTTACATTTCCTGCGCGTATGCTACATTTAATTGCGCAATGCCCATTTTGTGTTAAATTTAAGGGGAAGCAACTCGGCGCAGTGGTAAGATACTTGCCTTTTGTGCCGTGGACCATTTTCTATAAATACTAGCTACTTTTTGATGCGGAGAGATAACTGTAGATAATTTCATATCCACACAGGATGAAAAAATTTAATCCACATATATGATGGTAATACTTACTTGAGGTTGAGACAGTAACACCGATTTTATTGTAGTGATTGTACAATATTTAGTATTTATAATTGTGTAAAAAGTTGACATGCAGTTTTGTTAGGTAGTGGGGTCATTATGCACTTGCAGTCAATATATCATATGTTAAAGCATTCCTGAATCCTGACCAATGACGAGGACAGTTAGGAGAAGTTAGGGAAGTCATACGCCCCTCCAACTTTTGCCAGATACAATTTATTTCTTCCTATGTATGTATTTATGCATGGGTGGCGGAGGCGAGGAGACAGGGGGACGCGTCCCCCCAAACATTTTCTTATTTAACATTACGCCTATGGCGTTGCATTGAAATAATCGACTTTAAAGTGCCTCCGTCCCCCCCCCCCCCCCACTTTCGGAAGGTGGCACTGCCCTTGTATTTATGTAATATATATTATGCTGCAAATTAATATGAACTATATGAAATGATTGAGGTCACATTT
>JAXIVJ010020240.1:0-13183 GCA_036785665.1 Chirona hameri
ATGAGTTTGAGTGTTATGTTGCCCTTGAAAAGCCTGATATCATTTGTGTAACCGAGACATGGGTTAGTGAGGGGTATAAATAGGGATAGGCTACAGGATTCCGAGTTACAAGGGTATAACATGTTCTCATACTGCAGAGAATCACGGCAGGGGGCGGAGTGTTTGTATTAGTAAATAGCTTGTACTGCACTACTAGAGTTGATGATTCTAGTAAAGTAAAAGAAGTAGAATCAATCTGGCTTGACATTAAAATTGGTACAGGAAACAGAGGAAGGTTGAGGATAGGTGCATTTTACGGACCAAGGGAATCTTCCAAGGAACTCCCAAGCTGAAACAGACCAAGATATTTGTGAGGAAATACGTAGGAACTTTCGGGCTCAGTGTCTTATTATGGGAGATTTTAACTTAAGAGGATACGAAAGTATAGCAGAGAAAACAAATGAGTGTAGGTTGTATAGGCAAATCTTTGAAGAGGAGCTTTTCATGCATCAGTTTGTAACAGAGCCAACCAGACATTGCTCCATTCTAGACCTTGTATTCTCAGACAACAGTGATCTAGTTAGTGACATAAGTATTTGTGAAGGTCTAGGAACCAGTGATCACAATATGGTTAAATTCAATATCTCATCAGAAATGAGGCCAAAGATAACCTTATTATGGTTCCAAACTTCAGCCGGATTGATTTTGATGGGTATTAGAAATGACCTCGCACAGATAAAATGGAACGTTGAGTTGGCAGGTTTAGATGCATGTGAGGCCTGAAATGTTTTCAAAGCTAGATTAAGCCAAATTCAGAATCGGCATATACCCCTTAGGCACAAACGTAACAGAACCAGGGGCAAACCAGTTTGGCTTACCCCAGAAGTAAGGAGTGCTATACAAGCTAAAAGAAGTGCATTTGGCATTTTTGAAGAATCTTCACTAGATATAAATCAGAAGGCCTACCAGAATGCAAGAAATTCAGTTAAGATAAAGGTCAGAGCAGCTAAAAGGGCAAAGGAACTTGATTTAGCTAGACATTGTAATGCAGATAGTAAGAAGTTCTTCAGTTTTTTATAAGTTAAGTACAGTTTCCCAAAATATAGGTCCATTTAAGGTAGATGATGTGTTAGTTAGCAAGGACAGTGAAATGGTTGAAGTGCTTAATGATCAGTTTCAATCTGTCTTTACTATCGAGGACCAGAGTAGTATTGCAGCACTTCAGCCTGAGCCCAGAGACAGAGGAGACTATAGGAGAGCTAGGTGGCATAAGTAGTGAACTTGTTCTAGAATATCTAAAGAAAGTAAGGCCTAACAAGGCAGAAGGACCTGATGAAATCCATGCTAGACTTTTAAGAGAATCTCAAAGGGAGTTGTCGGTTCCATTAGCCATAATATTTTCTAAATCACTCGCAGATAGTAAAATTCCACTGATTGGAAAAGAGCAAATGTTGTTCCTATTCATAAAAAAGGAGATAGAAGTAAAGAGGAAAACTATAGACCGTTAGTCTGACCTCATTAGTCTGCAAGGTGCTTGAATCAATCATCAAAGATAAGATTGTTGAATTCTTGGAGCAAAATGAACCTCATCAAGGATACACAGCATGGCTTTAGGAAGGGCCGTTCTTGTTTAACTAATCTTCTGGAGTTTTTGGATGTTGCAACAGATAGCTTTGATTCAGGGTAAACAGACTATTTGGATGTAGCTTTTCTTGATTTCAGTAAAGCATTTGACAAAGTCCCCCATACAAGACTGGGTTGCAACTTAAAATTCATGGGATCAGGGGCAAGATTCTGGATTGGATAGAAACGTGGCTTTCAGGACGCCAGCAAAGGGTTATATTGAATGGGTGCCAATCACAATGGAAGGAGGTTCTCAGTGGGGTTCCACAGGGCTCAGTCCTGGCCCATTGCTTTTTATAATATTTGTGAATGCAATTGAGAACAGTATAGACAGCAAGTCTTGAAATTTGCAGACGATCTAAAAGTTGTCAGGATTATTACAGAAAACATGATCAGGATGTTTTTCAATCAGATCTGGACAAACTAGTTGAGTGGTCTGAAGCATGGCAGATGAAATTAAATTTGAGTAAATGTAAGATTATGCACGCTGGACGGGTTAGCAGTAAACATAGGTATGAAATGGGTGGGCAGAAAATGGAGCAGATTGAAAAGGAAAGAGATTTAGGTGTCGTGGTAAACAATAGACTATCCGCGTCAGACCAGGTTGTAGAAGCTAGGAAAAAGGCACTTAGAATGCTAGGGGCCATTAACAGAAATGTTTCCTACAAGAGTGAAAAGGTAATAACAAAACTGTATTGTGCATACGTTAGACCACATTTGGAGTATTGTGTACAAGCCTTGGTCTCCAACATATGAGAAAGATTGCTGGTTGTTAGAAAGAGTTCAAAAAAGGGCAACAAAAATGGTTAATTGTCCTTGGTAGTTTGCCTTATGAAGATAGATTAAAGAAATTGGGTATGTTTTCACTTAGATATAGAAAGCTAAGAGGAGATCTAATTGAAGTCTTCAAATTTGTAAATAGTCAGCATTCTGGATATTTAAAGGGTATGTTTGAGTTCAATAAGGGAAAATCGAGGTAGAGGTCATCAGCATAAACTCATTATGAAACAAAGTAGGACTAGGCTACGACAGTCATTTTTCAGTAGAAGGGTTGTAGGACATTGGAATATGCTACCAGGGGATGTCGCTGATGCAGTGACACTTGCATCTTCAAAATTAGATTAGATAAATACTTTACAGAGAAGGGATTAGTTCATAAATACTCGTGGGATTAGCCTTCTTTTATGCAGGTAGAGTAAGGTGATTTGAAGGGGGCGAGACTGGTGGAGGGGGGGTGGAGGGGGGGGGGGGGGGGGGGGGGGGGGTGGGGGGGGGGGGGGGGGGGGGGGGGGGGGGGGTGCAACCTCGGATGGCCAAAGAGGCTCTTTGTTGCACTTTTCTTTTATGTCTTTATTATGTCCTTTATGACACCAGGGGGGGGGGGGCTAAAAAAAAACACTGAGTCGTGTTACAGAAATATACCCCGGTGACTGCCGGGTTAATGCGACACTCACCGCGACAACTCACCTTCGCTACAAGCTTGCTACCACTAGCCATAACGTAAATCAATGGGGCCCGATACCGGCCCGCTACCGGCCTGGCCTGTCGCGCGGTTTCCACTCATTCTAATTGTCACTGGCTAGCGTAAAACACGACATAATAGTCAGTCCAAAATATAGATATTGCTTTGAAATTCGGTTTGGGTTATCGTCCATACTTGGTTCTCCCAATATATCTTCCGGTTTTAATTGTTTCAAACGTTATCTTGAGCATAATTATTAGAAAAAGTATAATGAAGTGTAACCTCATTATCCACTGAAGAAGGCTCATAGCGAAAATATATTTTGGATTTTCTTTTGTAATTTGATACTAATATGAGCATGAGGTTACACATCATCTTCCGGTTTTTAAAGATATGTTAGAGAGAAAAATTGTGGAAATTTTTAACACAAAAAATCATCACATTGTTGTATCTCTTAACCCGCTCGGCGCTGGGGTCTCCAGCCGAACACGCGGCCCTGGGGGTAAATTTTACCCCCCCTCGTATCTTCCGAACCAATAACTGCAACGAGACGCGCAATGCGGCGATCGCAAGCTCTCAACGAGAAGAATCGAATGCATACTCGAAATTCTTAAAATAAGGTCACATGTCAGGTCACGGTCAGGTCAAATGTAAAATGTAAGTATTTGAGTTTTTGGGGCTATACTTTCCATCCAAAGCCTTATATTGCAACTATTATCTCACAAAGTGCTCCAGAGTGTATAATGCATTTCCCGCATAAGTAAAAGTGAAATTGTAAGCAAAGGTCAAGGTCAAGGTCAGGTCACACAAGGTCACAGGTCTACGAAAGCCATGCGACACATGTTGTATGGGTTATTTTACACGTATAATTCGATAGAAGCAACCATTTTCACAGCCTGACAACATATAATCTTCCTCAGGTCAAGGTCAGGTCACAATAAGGTCAAAATTTGAAATTGATTAATCTAAATAAACATTGCCTGTTTCTAGACTAGTTTTGTCTTCGAAATACAGTGGTGGCATTTATTTGTCTGTATTTGGTCAGTAAAAGCAAAAAAAAACGCAATTTTAAAAATGACGTCATGAGTTACTTGTTCTTAGAGAGCCATAAGTCAGTCAAAAATAAATAAATTGCTTTGAAATTTGGTTTGAACATCGTTCATACTCGGTTCTCTAATATATCTTCCGTTTTTTTTTGAAAATCTTCAAACAAAACACTTTTGTGGAAATTCTTCCCTAGAAATAAGTTTTTTGCATTTTTGGGGGTTAAAAACCCAAAATTTTGGAAATCTGAGATAGCCATGTCAAAGACAATGTTATTTCCCTTCTTTCGACGCCTTTTATTTGCAATTTGCAGTAACACGCTATTTTCTACGATTTTTCAAACATTTGACGTTTTTTCACCAAAAATGACATGGCATGACGTCACTAAAACGTCATTATCTGCCACAAATTTTCACGAATTAAAAAAAAAATGGCAGAAGACGTAGAATTGATGCACCATAAGCTACCGTAAGTTTCACTTTGATATCTGTCATAGTTGTCAAGTTATGGAGAAAATCCGGGAGGGGGGGGGGGGTAAAATTTACCCCCCCTAGCGCCGCGCGGGTTAAATAAAGGAAGGACGAGCGAGCGCTTCGCGCATCGTGCCTGCAGCGCATTATGACTTATATTAACCCCACTATTAACATTATCTAACACTACAATATCAACATTGAATGAATCGCCGGCGCCATAAATGACTTTGTTTATTTGCTACCGTATTGCAAAATATTGATGCCAAATGCAGTGGCGGCTCGTCATATGAGGCAACTGAGGCCGGGCCTCACCTATTATTTAGGAAGAATGTGCTTTTAAATATGCATTGGTTGCCATAGAACAAAGATGTGCGAGTGATTTCCATTCTGCACATCGCAGTACATTTTATTATGCACTGCGTCACCTAAATTATCCGGCTCTTCCATCCACCCGCCAGTATGTTTACCATACTACAGCAAACCACTACGAGCCCACTGAGGCCCGGCCGGCCTGCCGCCTCACCGCCTATGCCCGTTCAGCCCAGCTAGTAGCCGTTTTCACGAAGGATTTTGCGTTTGGGGCGATTGGAGCGATAAACTAGTTTGGGGTAAATGAGTATATAACTCGTAAGAACTCGGCTTTTCCAGGTGATTTTTGGTATCAATCGCAACTTTATGAATTAATGCATTTTTCTGGACATTCCATTTGAATGATAACACCATAGTTTACTTAAAATTAACAATTTCTTCTTAAACTTAGCTCTGGTGTTGCCAGACGGCTTGGGTGTTTGTGCGACGCCATCTTCCTCGAATCCCGGATGTGCAGGGTTCGGGAAATGGTCATATTTTGCAACGACATGATTTTCAGGAATCATAGCTTATTTCAATGCAAACTAGATGAATTAGTCCATTCATATTTTCAGTCATATTCCCTTTTGAAAGCAAGGATTAATGATAATTAGCAATTTCGTTTTGATCATTTGTTATAAGATGACGGGAATGCTGGCTCCGGCTCTGCGTTGGCTCTGCGCAGGCGCCGCCGCCCGGTCAACGGCCGGTCGCCTGACGTCACGTTACACAGGTGGCCCCGGCGCCAGCCGGCTGGTCACCATGGCGAACAGCCGGCCGGTCGCCTGACGTCACGTCACGTTGCGCATGCGCAGAGCCGTGGTCTGCGCCCAGAAATGGCGTCCGTTCGATCTAGAGCAGCCATTTTCATCCTTTCATCGACATCGGACCTGGGACGACTACCAGCCAGCCTTCTCCAGCCCTCCACCGCTTCCGGGTGCGGAACCCTGACCACGTGCGTGTGGCAGGGTTGTAGACCCTTAGATAGGTAGACTTTAGATATTTTTAAGTAGGTAGACTCTTTAGATACAATTTTTTTTTATGGGCAATAGGCCTCCTCCACGGTTTAGGTCCCCTCCAGTCTTTGGAGTTAACTTGCAGTTGCCAACACGTTCTGTCGTGTGTGGCAATTAACGTAAACAGTTAGCCCCCATCCTATCCCCTCCTGAGCCACGACGATGGCTACCCCCGGAACCCCGCCCCGCCCGACCCCCCTCCGGGGTTCCCCGGCGCGCGACCGCGCGCCCCCCTGGACGGTCCCCCTCCCAGCCCCCCCTCAGGGGCCCCGCCCGCCCCGCCCAGGGGCCTGGCAGTCGCCGGACTCCCATCCCCCCGACCCCGACCCCCTTCAGGGGTCTTCCCCCTGGTTTCCTTCAGGAGCCAGGCCGTCCCGGTGCCCGGCTCCCGCCGGACACCTCTCCCCCGGACGGACCGGCACTCCTGCTGGTCCAGCGCAAGGACGGCGGGTCAATGAGACACGCCAACCCCTTCGCAGTGCGCCGCTGCCTGGTGGCGCTCTGCGGAGACGTCCACAGCGCCCGCACCATCCGCTCAGGGGCTCCGCTGATTAAGACCAGATCTGGTCAGCAGACTGACGCCATCATGGCCCTGAAGTCCTTCATGGACAGGCCATGCGAGGTGTCTGCACCCGACCGCATGAACTCTTGCCAAGGGTTCATCTACTCCCCGGACGTCAGCACGCTGACAGAGACCGTGCTCCTCCTCGAGCTCGCGTCTCAGGGAGTGACCGAGGTGGTCAGGATGGGGTCGAAGAGGCCCGGTCCGAACCCCATGGTGCGGCTCCGATTCAGGGGACTGGTCCTCCCCGACCGGATTTATTGCGGGTACATTAATGTACCCGTAACAGCGTGGACCCCGGGTCCCCAGCAGTGCCGTGCCTGCTGGAGATTCGGACACCACCAGCGCTCCTGTCACGCCAGCCACTCCACCTGTGGCAAGTGCGCCCAGTCGCACGACACAGATGACTGTGTCGGTGGTGACACCGCAGCCCTGCTGTGCGTGTCCTGCGGCGGTCCCCACCCAGCGTGGTTCCGGGACTGGCCTGCCCGAGCGGCCTGGGTCGAGGAGAACCGAGCCCGCCGGGCGGGCCCCGCCGCCCCCCCTCCCATCCCAGCGCTAGCCTCCAGCGTCTGGCCGCCACTCCCCCCACCCCACCGAACTCCACCCCCGCCCTCCCCCCGTCGGACCCCACGTGGGTCCCCCCCCCCCCTGGTGCCGCTGGCAGCTCCGCCGGAGCGGCCCAGCGTGACGTCACCGACGGCAGACCCGAGCGGGCCCCTGCCCTTCGTCAGCCGAGTCCCTCCAGGACTCCGGCCGTGCCCAAGCGGCACAAATTCCCACCCCCCGCCGAACATCAGGCGGAGTCAGCGGTCGAGGCCTCGGGGGAAGACTCCGGGGACTCTTCCGCGGAGGAGACCGATGCGTCCCTCATCCGTGCTTTTGGAAGCCGGGTCCCCACCTCCCAGCCCCGCCCCGCTCGCTACCGCTCTCCGCCCTCCCGCGCCTCCTCCCGGTCTCTGTCTCCCTCCCGCCCTGGCCAGCTCCCTGAACGGACCCGACCACCCCGCCGGAGACGGACACGAGCGACCGCAAGGCGCGGTCAGAATAGCAACTCCCGATGAACCAAAATCAAACTGAATTCGTCCTCCAATGGAATGTTAGATCTTTAATATCACATTGGGGGCAATTCAAACATTATGTCTTAAATAATAATCCGTTAGTAGCCGCTGTTCAGGAAACCCATTTCATTGACGCCGACTTTAATAATTATACTCTTAAAATCCCCGGCTATAGTCTCTACACAAATAACGTAAATGCATCACCGCGCCGAGGCGGCTCGGCTTTGCTTATTTCAAACCAACTTTTGCATCACCAAATCGACCTTCAAACAACCTTAGACGCAGTCGGCGTCAATATTAAAATCGCTCAGCTAGAACTAACTCTTATCTCAATTTATTTCCGTCCTACCGAGGACATAGACATTGATTCTCTTTCCCAGCTTATTACAAATATTAACACCCCATGTCTGATTATGGGCGATTTCAACGCGCATAGTCGGGCGTGGGGCTGCCTCCGTGATTCCCGCCGAGGCCAAATTATGCTGGACCTACTGGACCGGCATAATTTGGTCTTCCTTAACGACCAATCACCAACACACGTACACCACTCAGTAGGCGAGGTGACTTACAGCGCCATTGATCTCGCCTTCGCCACACCACGCATAGCGACTCTTTTTACATTTAACGCACAATCAGACCCTCTTTTTAGCGATCATTTCCCAATTCACTTAGAACTACAAGTCCCTTCAGGACAGACACATTTTTACTCCCTGCCTAGATGGAACCTTCGCAAAGCCGACTGGTCCTCCTTTCAAAAACACATTGACACTAGTCACCCCGCAGACTCCCAGACCGACATTAACACTTTTTTCAACACTATTCTCACATCAGCTCACCAACACATTCCACACACACGCGCACACACACAACACCACCCGAGGCAGCGTACTGCCCCGTGGTGGAACACAGAATGCCAGAGAGCGGTCGCCCTCCGGAAAAGAGCATTTAGGAAATTCCAAGCTTGTATAACTGCAGAAAACGAACACGAAGTACGGAAAACTCGCTCTTTGGCTAAAACAATCATTGACAAAGCAAAAAAAGAATCTTGGCAGGAATTCTCATCTACCTTTAATCGATTTACCTCCCTCTCAAAAATTTGGACATTAATTAAATCGTTTTCAAATAAAAGACCACCGTCATACAAAATCCCACACTTACAAATACACAACACATCTTACACGCTTCCCCTAGAGGTGGCAACACAATTTGCACAACACTACGCTAACATATCATCAACACAACAATGTACACCAACTTGTACTAACTAACTTAATGATCAATTCCAATCTATTAGCTTTGACTCTAATAACGTAGAAATCTATAACTCTCCTTTTACCAACTCCGAGTTAACGTAGGCTATCGGTAAATGTGGTAAAACTTCTGTAGGGCCAGATCAAATTGATTACTCTTTCTTTAAAAACTTGACAGAGACTGGTCTCACCAACTTACTAACAGCCTTCAATACCATGTGGTTTGATGGCACTTTCCCTGAATCTTGGCATAATAGTACGCTAATTCCTATACTTAAACCTCGCAAACCTAAATCTTCTCCCGCTAGCTATCGCCCTATTTCTCTAACTAGTTGTGCATGTAAACTATTCGAACGCATGGTTAATGGACGCATCAGGACATACATTGAATCAAATAATTTACTTTCCCCACACCAAAGTGGTTTTCGACCTGGTCGCTCCACTGCGGACAATTTAGTTGGTCTTATCGACTCTGTCCAGCGCGGCTTTCGAGGGAGAGAGGTCACAGTTGCCCTCTTTCTTGAGTTGAGAGCTGCGTTTGACAGAGTCAATAAGACTGCACTTCTAGTAAAGGTCCATAAGGCCGGAATTCGAGGTCGACTCGCTAAATTTATCCAAAACTTTTGAGAAAATAGAACTTTTAATGTAAGGTGCGGCAACACATAATCTCCAAATCAAAATCAGGACCACGGTGTCCCACAGGGATCGGTCCTCTCCCCGACCCTATTTTTAATAATGATTAACGACATTTTCAGTAATATTAACAAGATCGACAAAGATCTTAAATTTTCAATGTACGCTGATGACCTGGCGGTGTGGTTCTCGCACCCGAGTGTCGATCAAGCCAGTAAAATGTTACAACTAGTACTCATTGATATAAAGGTATGGTGCGACCAATGGGGTCTGGAAATTTCTCCAAGTAAATCTGCATCTCTAATTTTTTCAAAGAAACCTGCATATGTGGAACCCTACATTCCATTAAAATATAACAATCAAATTATCCCTTTCGTCAAATCATTCAAGTATCTGGGAATAACGACACACACGTCTCTCGTTCATCCCACACTTCAATGATTTAGTGCAGAGATGTACGAGACGAATTAATATTATGAAGTCATTGGCTGGTCGAGAGTGGGGCGCAGATCGCGCCACTCTTCTCCAACTATATACTTCCCTGATACGCCCAGTACTGGACTATAACGCATTCTTATTTGATGACATATGTTCCAAACAAATTAAAAAATTGCAAACTGTCCAAAACGCTGCCTTGCGGATCGTGACTGGAGCCTGCCGCACCACCAACACCACAAACTTACACATCGACACAAACATTCCCACACTCTGCCGCCGACGCAAATACACACTACTTATATTCTACACCAGACCAAGTTCACACCCCACACGCCCAACATTCCACATCTTAAATCACCCCGCACCCACAAGACGACAAACACTACTACAAAAACGACACCCACTCATCAGTCACAGAATCAGACAAACACTCGCACTATTCAACATTCCACACATCAACACAATGCCAACGCCACCACTCACATCTCACTGGCTCGACACAACACCAGACACACACCGCCTCTTCACACACAACAAAAACACAGTCACGGCGGCAGAGACACACACATTCTTCAACGAACACAAAGCACAACACAACACATACACATACATATACACAGACGGCTCTCGAAGCGACGGCCGAACCGGTGGTGCATTCTACACAAACACAGTTTAGCAATAACTTTAGACTTCCCGACATAAATAGCGTATACACAGCGAATTGTCATCCATTTGATTAGCATTAATATATGTCAGAAAAGAAAAACTAAAGGAAGTAGTCATTTGCACAGACTCTCGTCCGCCTCGTCTCACGGCCATTTCCTCGATTAGTGAGCTGTAGAAAACCCCGATAGTATTTAAAATCAGACAGCTAATCAAGTATTTAAAACAGTAAAAACAATAGTATTAAATTCCTCTGGATCCCAGGACACGCAGGTATCCCGGGGAAACGAGGAAGCCGACAGACTTGCGAAATTGAGCCTAGAATTACCTTCAGTAAACCAACTTCCAAGCCCAGTATCAGACGTGTTAAAATTATATTAATTTCTCAACTTAGCATACTGCGCCAGAGCGAGTGGGACGCCGCTCCGCATTTTCATCTTTATCCAATCAAGCCAAAAGGTCCAACATTTTATATCTTGTCACCTAGAATTGTAGAGAGAAGGAGGTAATATTGGTGCGCCTCCGTCTCGGGTCATACAAAAATTACTCCTTATTATATTATTGGAGAATCTCCCGCCACCAAATTGCCAACATTGCCCAGGTTATCCGCGCTACACAATCAAAGCACTTACTTATTACTTGCCCAGTACACAACGATAAACGACAGAACATTATAATTACACACAACAAAATGGCATCACATTAAATCTTCAAACACTGTTAGGTGATAGTTATCCTGAATTGAAAGGTCTCCTCTTAGATTATCTCTACCAAACACGTTTAGCTAATCAAATATAACAGGGGTTTTATGGCCTTGCGCATTTTTGGCCCACCCGCGCAGGGTTTTTTCCCCTTTCCCTTAGACGCTGGGTTTTGTATTATTCTCAGGACTTTTCGCCAGCTAAATACACCCCACAACCAGGTCTCGCCGAGGCGCCGGAGCCAGGGAGACTGGCAACAGTCTCCTCGTTGTTGGCAATTGACGGCACCCCCCACGGCTCCATCAACACTGACACTGTACAAGTGTATTGTAATACAAATAATGTATGCATGAGTGTCTCGTGTTTGGACTTATTTTTGACCTTGAACGAAATACTTACGTAATGATAGATATTATATTTGACCTTGAACGAAAATTACTTAACGTAATGTTAGAATATTAATATTTTAACTTGAACAATAAATTTTCCGGGGTTTACATAAACCGGGTAACGTAATTAATTAACGGTAAAATAGCTACCCTATTCGCCTTGCTTGCTCGGGTCCACATAAACCGATTAACCGTTAACTCTTTGCCTGGCAAATTGCCAAGAGTAATTTCCCAAAACCCGGGAAATGGCTATAGGCCGGTCCGGGTAGGTAAAAAATAAAAAAGCAAAAAAAAAAGCAGCCTTTTTGAGTTTTCAAGTACCAAGTGGCTGCAGAAAGCCCGATCATGTTTCATGGGTTTTATAAGTGCCGTTTTCTTAGTTTTTTTTTCAGCTTTTTTGTCGAGATTCATCAATTAATCAATTAATCAAATAAAAAACATTTGGTGTGATTCGAAATGCGTAAGGATTGTTCCGGTTTTTCGGAAACCAAACGAAGTTACCGCTCTAAATTGACGATCTCAGCGGGACGGAGCGACGATATAAATTAAGGCCTGTCTATGCTTTTGGACATTTGATTGCATTTTTCATCATAATGTTATATTTCTTTGCCATTGAATTATGCTTCAGGTGTTGCCCTAAGACTAACAGTCAATTACGTATTTTGATTTAATCAAAAGCTGATTATCTAGTATACTTTTTAGCCTCTTTTGGGGGGCGTTTTCGGTAATGTTTTGTAGAAGGAACTAACACAGCCCAAAATTGCCGAGATCTTGCTCATGAATGTGAATATTCAAAGCAAACTAACGGTAAATATTACATTGTAAGAGCGATATACTTTATATCAGATTAAATCATAAAATTATGATTGATACCAAAAAATCACCGTAAAAAGCCGTGTTCTTAACAAGCTATAGACCCTATTTACCCCCAAAACGCCCCAATCGCCCCCAAACGCAAAATCCTTCGTGAAAACGGCTATGGCTATTATTAGCACGTTTTCAACGAAGGATTTTGCGTTTTGGGGCGATTCAGGCGTTTGTGCCGTTTGGCGGCGGATTGGGGCGATTGGGGCGGTTTGGGGGGGTAAATGGGCGTCTATAGTTTGTAAGAACACTGCTTTTCCAGGTGTTTTTTTGGGTATCAATCGCAACTTTATGAATTAATGCATTTTTCTGGAAATTCCATTTTAATAATAAACACCATAGTTTGTCTTTAAAATTAAAATTTCATCTTAAACTAGCTCTGGTGTTGCAAGACTGGCCTGGGGGGTGTTTGTGCGACGCCATCTTGCTCGAATCCTGGAAGTGGCTGGTTCGGAAACTTGTCATATTTTGCAACGGCATGGTTTTCAGGAATAATAGCTTATTTCAATGAAAACTAGATGAAATTAATTCCATTCATATTTTCAGTCATATTCACTTTTGAAAGCAAGGATTACTGATAATTAGTCGATTTTCGTTTTGATAATGTATTGAAAGATGACGGGAATGCTGCTCCCGGCTTCTGCGTTGGCTCTGCGCAAGGGCGCCTCCGCACGGTT
>JAXIVJ010020241.1:0-13177 GCA_036785665.1 Chirona hameri
GTTCTCCAACCGCATGCTAGAAAGCAATATTATGCAATGCCATCTACTTTCTCCGTTTGTCTTTATTCTTAACAGTATGGAGAGCAATGCTACACCGCCCGCGGCCCAAGCACGGGCGCAGCGTGCCGGCCGCGCGTCCAGCCTAGTCCCACTCGCCTGCAGATGGCGGAACCCGCGAAACGGGCATCGAGCGGCGAGCGCAGCCAGCCGCCGCTGGCCCAGCTCGCAGCAGCTGGGCGTCAGCCCCAGCTCGTTCCAGCTCGTCTTCGCTGGAGCCGCTGCTGCTCCCGGATCCTGCGCTGTCTTTCAGCTGGCCAGTCAGTGCGCCGCTCTCCGCCGCCTCGCCTCCGGCAACCAAGTCTACCAGTCAGGGGTGTGCATTTCCCAAAATCATTGTGGGTGCTCAAGGGCATCGTGGTATGTCCCTAAACGACTGAAATCGACCGAAAATTGGCATCTTTTCTGATTTTTTTGTTCAGGATATCTAAACAACTTTTACAAAGCCAAGTTCGTTTTAAACATAGCTAAATGCATAATCGAGCTAGATCCTTTGTGGTCGTGCCATATCCACTGGTCAAAGTGTTTGGCTGAGCACTTCAAAACTCACAGGAAGTAACCAATCCATAGATACACGACCCTGCTATATCGGATGTTTTTTATATCGATGACCTAAGGTCAGGTTAGTTTCGTGACCTTCCCATTATAAATCAGCAATAAAATATACACATGTTTTCGTATCAGAGGATACGCATTAGATCAGAATAATTATTTTAAGATTATGCTATTATAGCTCATTCTTGATGACTGGAGTACAATTTTTGCTCAGTAACTCCTACAAGATCGAGTGAGGTCATCTGAGGTGACCAGCACTTCTTTGTCAATAACTCTTGATAGCATAAAATGAAGACAAGAACGTGAGGGCGGCACCACTGTGTATGTCTCGTCGAGACGCGTCCGACATTGCGCAGCATGACATACCTGGTTCACCACATGACCTTAAATTACCTTAAAATGAGGTCAAATTTTGAATTTGACTTAGGTAACCTGGTCACCATGATATGATTCGAATCTCCTTGACGAAACGAGCACGATGACATTAAAATGGTCGCGGTGTGATCATAAGAGTCGGTGCGTCCAAAACACTAATCATCATCAGATGACGTAAAAACCAGTAAGGCGCCGTAGTTGGCGATGAACGAGCGAGCGCGAAGGAAATGTATGGGCAATTTCAACTCGATCGGGCAAGTAGTTTCTGAGGTACAAAAAAAGGTGCGCACCTGCGCACGTGCAGAGGCACCCACCTTTGACGTGCGAAAGTGGGGGCTGAGAAGTCCCTAACCACACACCAAATTTGAACACAATCGACTCAGCCGTTCCAGAGATATAGAATAGGGGTGTACACGTGCGCACGTGCAAAACCACCCTACCTCTGACTTGTGGAAAGGCGGCGGCTGAGAGGTCCCTAACCACACACCAAATTTGAACACAATCGGTTCAGCCGTTCTTGAGATATATAATAGGGGTGTGCACGTGCACACGTGCAGAGTCATCCCACCCCTGGGTTTTGTGAAAGTGGCGGCTGAGGGGTTCCTAGCCACACACGAAATTTGCACATAATCTGCCCAGCCGTTGCGGAGTTATTGCGGGAAAATACTTTTCAACACCCCTCACGCGGCACGCGGCACGCGCAGTGGTATTCACTCACATTAGCCGGCACCGATCTCAAACCGGTTAGGTTGGATGGGGCTGCTCAGCAAAGAAGCCCGCTTGTCAATCGGACGTGCGGTTGCAGAGATGTGAGCTTCTCAAAAGCGTCGCCACGGGCCGGGCCGGGTCATGTCGGGTCGGGCCGGTCATAATCAGATTTTTCCCAACCACGGAAGGACGAGCGCTTCGCGCTCGCTCGTAATTATTTCCCTGTCTTCATCAGGCGGCAGTCTGCTGCTGATTGAGTAAACTTCCCACTCTTTTATTTTCCACTCATTTTCTTTCGAAGGGGGTGCAAAGTTATTGTCCCTAGGTCGACGACTATTCTACACCGACCAAAGTAGTCGTCACTTGCCAAAAAATCGACTCCAACTCCGGGCCGGAGTCGAAGTCTGTAAGATTTTAGCGACTCCGACTCCGACTTCGGCCAAAACCGCCGACTCCGACCGACTCCGACTCCGACTTCGACTCCGACTTCGACTCCGCAGCCCTAGCGACAGATATGTTTACATCCAACTGGACACGCTACCTTGAAAACGCTCAGTTAATAGCTATTTCGGCTGTTAAGTTACAAAACACCAGGATTGTGTGTTTGTTTCTGTTTCAGCTAGCTCACTAAGGCGAACTTTTTCGCCTCGACTGCATCTGTTCGTCTGTTTTGTTTGCTTCCGTTGCCGTGAAGCGAGCGCTGTGTGGTAATCATGGTAATGTAGGCTGTTGGTGGCTAGCAAAACGATTGTCTGTGTAGACTGTAGATTTATTGTCCAATTCATGTTCTAAATTATTTGAAACAGGGCCACTGTTTTGAATTATTATTAGTAGCTTTGGAAACATTCAGTGCTAAGTGTTTGGTCGTTGACAGTTTTTGAGGTAGAAATCAGGTTTCTTAACCCTATTAATGGCGGGGGGGGCAGATTCTGCCCACCCCTCAGGTTGTTCGCGAATATCTCCGGAACGGCTGGAAGCAGGCACATTTAATTTTGGGAATTTTCCTAGAATTGATTTCCGCATATGGAGTAAAAATGTTGAGTTCTTAACCTTAATTATATTCCTTGCGGGCGGCTAGAATTGCGTTAACGTGCGGGGGGCAGATTCTGCCCCACAGCTATCTCGAGAACCGATCGGTCGATTTCGATGGGATAAAACCATTCGATTCGTCATCAAAATATTAAGAGATTAAGAAGATTAAGAACTTTAAGACAAAAGATTAAGAACTTTTTAATCCCGAATTTTTTGTTTGTTCAAAAATGGGTGACAAGGGGGCAAAAAATACGAAAATGTTGGGTGTTTTTTGATTGGTCATATAGTTCGACCGATTTTCATGCAACAAACGTTTTTGAGCTAGAAATGTACTGGTCTTCAACATATCAAAAGACAAGTACCAAAATGAAAAATCATAGGCGTATTCAGGGGATGTAAAATGGGGGGAGGGGGGGATTTCTGAGAACAAATGTGCTGTTTGTGATTGTTTGGGGCGATATGAACGTTTTATGTGGACATTATTTGCTGTAATTGATTAAATGTAATATATTGCGCATCGGCGGATCCAGGTGGGGGGCACCATGTGCGTAACGCTTTTTATCATCTTACTAATTTGAAGTTGGACCTAATTTGAGGGAGGGTATTACCTCCCATTTTTTGTACCTGAGTGCGCCTCTGCCAGAAATATGTACAATACCGGTATTTATAATGCATATTGCAATGTAAATGTTCCTGTCCCATTTATTGCACCGCAAACTACGAAGGAAGTATGCGCCGCAAAACCGCATTCGTAACGCACTCCCCAAAACAGGAGCCTGGCACCGCCTCTGCTCGGCCAATTTTTTCACCAAATTGAGGAGCAGCAGCAGTTTAGGAGCAGCATGCGAAAACCACCGGAAGGGGTAGAATCTGCCCCCGCAAGGAATAGGGTTAACAGAGGTGGTTCCAGGTCCCATTTTAGTTTTTTTTTCGGCGACATTTGGCGATAATACGGAGAAGCGATCTTCACGGCTTCTTCCTAACTGCCTCAAGTATGAAAGAGTTACATAGGTTTACGCTGATTGAAACAAGTGAAAATTAGTTGATGTTAATGAACTATAATAAATATTGCACGGCAGAGGCGGTTCCAGGGACTTGAAAAGGGAGGTTTCCAGGAAGTATGAAACGCTTGGCTGGCAGTCAATAGAGCGATGTAAGGGACATTTATAGCCATGAAGATGCAAAAGATAGTTGCTCTTTCCATTATTTGCATAACTTATTACATATAGAGTTGCAGGGGCGTGTTCAGGCACATGAAAAGGGGGTGACTGGCATGGTGATGGCGATATGCCAGCGATTACGGCACAATAGACAGTTAGTTTATAATAATATATGCACATCTTAGACAAGGAGAGGGAACAAAGTCATTTTGTTTTGCAGAGGCGCACTCAGGAATCGAAGAAAGGAGATCATATTATTGCAAGGAAACTAAGATGCATGGTTCTACAATGAGATAACATAATGCAGTTTTTGGATGAAACACGCACCAGTGGGCCTACAGCCTACGAACGATTATAGGATAAAAGGCGACTCCAGGTACGGTAAAAGGGGGAGGGGGAGGGTAACAAATGTGAATTGAAGTTGCAAGTGAAATAGACACTGTTGATTATTTAGTATTGTAATAGCGGAAAATATACCTATCAAAAGGCCTTGTGCCTCCCCAGCTTGGATCCTGGATACGCCTAGTTAAACCTATGAAGTACAACATACAGAAAGGAACTATCTATGATCAGTAACTTATTTATATTGTTTGGTAGCAACTTGCCTTCGGTTATTTGTTTTCCTATTTGGCCTCCCTTTTTCACTAACCTGGCACCGCCTATGGATACAATATGTTTTATAACTGTTGTGTCTGATGTTACAATAACGCACCATTTCATTTATTTTAACAAAGGTTTGATTACGCATTACTTCGCCCCGTATTTAGTGACCTGCAAACGCCTATGATTTTTGCATTTGTAAAAGTCACCATCAAATAGCAATCTCCAATTCAATATCTATCGATCCCCATTAGTTGGGTTAACATCGGTTGATAAACATGGCAGCTGTGGTGGACCAAAAATGTCTCTATTTTTGTTTAGTTTTTGCCCCCCTGTTGCCCCCCTATCAAAGATTTAGGATATACAAAAAATGTAGATCGTGTTGAGGGGAATCGAACGCCGTTTGATTTGTGAAAATCGGACTGGTGGATCTCGAGATCTCCGGAGGGCGGATCCGCCCCCCCCCCCCCTGCCACTAATAGGGGTAGCCAGGAGCCTGCCACTAATAGGGTTTTAAAGCGAGGTGTTCGGGCGATCAAGAAAGATGACAATACGACGAGTCGTGTAGTTTTGATGGGTTTAATGCTTATATGTATGAGTGCATACAGTCATAGAGCACCATATGTGTATGATTAATCGCAACAAAGTCGTACCGAATATATTTTGCTCGTCGACTCAACAATACCATACAATCGAGCGATTATCTTTGTCAACGCGTTTTGTCACTTGTTTATACTTCCATCAATCATCATCTAATAAGGAACTTAACCAGGATAGTTTCACATTACAACAACGTTATCATCGGCACCGTCACCAGCAGCGTCATCAGCATCAGCACTGTCAGCGTCATCATCGGCAGTATCGTCAGCGTCATCAGCAATGTTATCAGTGACGTCATCAGTGGTGCAATCGGCCGCGTCATCAGTGATGTCGTCAGTGACGCTGCAGCTGCGTCATCACCGCCATCAGTGCGGTCGTCGGCGGTGCAATCAGCGGCGGTGCGCCACTGCCGGTCCCTGCTGCGTTAGTCGATGGCCGTGGGCAGCGATGAGGCGAGAGCCCTCGTCCCGGCGTCTCTCGTCCGGCGTCTCTCGTCCGGCGTCTCTCGTCCGACTGACGATTACCGGAGAGCAGCGCGGTCGCCCTTCGCCGCCGTCCTCGCTACTGGTCACCGCTGCAGACCGACACCCGGCACCCAGCCCTCCCCGCCGGCCCACTCACCGGACACCTCTCCAGGACCTAACGAGCGCCGGGCCGATAACGTGGTTATCTGCGGCGGCGGCGGCGTCCCGGTCCGGCCCCGCTGCAGGACCCGAGGCTGGATTGGACATCGCTGTTGGCTCTCTGCAGTGATTGGCTCGATTGGCAGGGCCAAAGCTGGAAACGAAATGTGAACGTACGCAGTGGTTTGACTGGCCTTTTGCTTACATTCACTACAATTCGGATTTGGCCATTTTTTGTATATAAATATACGGAACCAAAAGAAAATGCTTGCACAAGCTAACCTAAACTTTCTGAAAATCGTGTTAAAATGATCAATAACATGCCAACTATAAGTCTCCTCTCGGGTGCCGAGCCGGGAGGGTCGGTCTGCGCGGCCTGGGTTTTTCCAGCGCGGGGTGCGTGGTGTCTGGGCATGGCCGAGTGACTGGCCAGTGAGCTCCTGGGCGGCGGCGGCCCGTTGGCATTGCAGCGCGGTGCAGTGACTGCCGTTTCCAGCATGATTGATGCAATGGATCTGCGTTTTGAAGCGGCTACTCAACCGTGAGTGACATTCTGGTCAGTGACATTATGTCTGCGTGCCGCTGGATTGGACGGAACGGACTCGACAGTGATGCAGTCAGGCAGTGACAGTGACGAGACCGACTTTAACACTGACTGTGCAGCGTCCGGCGCTGAGAGTGGTGCTTGCGCTCCGCCTCCTGGCAGCCGTACCCGGTAGATCTCTGTCCCGGAGATGGTGCGGCGCGCCGCGGGACGCAAGCGCCAGATGCCCAGCCGCGGCTCCCAGTCGCCGCGCGACAAGGCCTCGTTTGGGGCCAAGCGGCCTGCCGCTGTACCGGCCGCCGGAGGAGTAGAGCTGAGTGAGACAGCCCTAGCGACAATCCAAGGCATGGTTGACAGCGCCGTCGCCAAGGTGGTAGCCATCTACGAGCCCAAGCTGCAGCAGTGTGAGTCCAGACTGGATCAGCTAGAGGGGGAGCTGATGGACAGAGACCTCGAGATCCGACGCCTTAGAGACCAGCTGGAGGTGCGTGACAACGCCCTCGAGCAACTGAGCGAGCGCGTTGAGAGCATGGACGCCAACCACCGCCTGTCGTCCTTAATTCTTACATGTGATGACTTTCGTCCCCGCCAAAACAACGAGGACATCGAAGAGAGAGTCGTGGAGGTGCTGAGAAGGCGGCTCCCGAACCTTCGCATCGCCTCTGCCGACATCCAGGTCGCGCACCGGTTGCAGGCGGACAACAAGGTGATACTTAAGTTCATCAAGCGTCTTCAGTGAGACGAGATCTACGAGAGCCGCTTCTCTCTGTTCGGCCCTGGTGCCCGCCCCGGGGCACGTGATGGTGGCGCTGGCGTGCCACGTCATCAGTTGGCTCCGCTCTACATTTCGGAGAGCCTCACGTCGGCCAGGACGGCTCTGTACCAGGAGCTGCTCCGCGCCAGACGACCCGAGAACGGCCAGCTCGTTGCCTCAGTCTTCAGCCGGCGCGGCATAGTGTGGTTCCGCAGGGAGAAGGGCGGCGCTAACATCAGCGTGCCCGACGAGCAGCACTTGCGGCGCATCCTGGGCGGGGCGCGCTTCCCGCCGCCACCGCTGGCGGCGGCGGCGTCTTCAGGGCGCCGCTTGCCGGCTCGCCGTCCGCCGGGGATTCCGTCTGCCGGGCGCGGTGGGGGCCGCCATCGTCTGGACGTCTTCACCCGTCTGGGTTCCCCGCGCGTCCACCGTCGGGTTCGGATGGGCACCCGCCTCGTTCGGCCCAGTCTGCGGGTCCGGTGGCCGGCGGCCCGCCGCCGCCGGCTGCTGGGCCGCGGCCGCTGCTGGTCCGGGCCGTGGCCGCGACCGCTGCTGGTCCGGACTCCGCCTCGCTGCTGCGGCCGGAGTCGGTCCCTCCCGGATCTGACGGTCCGGCGGCCGCCGGGGCGGATTCTGCTTCGGTGGAGCTGCCTGATGGTGCCGGGGCGGCGCCGGACCGCGCCGCCGGCGGGGCGGACTGATCTCCGGTAAGGTGTGATGCTTGTGCCGAGGTCTGCGGGCCGCTCAGGCTGCTTGTTGGGTGTCCGCAGCTGTGGTCACGTGCGGCAGTGAGCGCGTCACCTATGTTCCTTCAGAGTCGGCGTTGGGTTATTGTAAACGCTAGTTTGACCACCGGGCGTTTGCCGACCGATATCGGCTGACTGGGACAGTTGTTTCTGCGTGTTGCTGTGTGCTGACTGGGCCGGGCAGTTGGGGAAAAACACCGTCCGTCCACACTGACATTGGTATGCCGGGTGCGGCTGTGATATGATCGTGGTCTGTGTTATCGGTTGAGTCTGTTCAGCTGCGCTGGTGGGCGGCCGTCGCCCGGGGCCGCGCGCCGAGCGGGTCAGTGTTTGGGGCGTTGTCCGTTCGGAGCCCGGCGCTCGAGGGGAGGGGAGGGGGGGGGGGGTCCAACGTGTGTGAGACCCAGCCCACTGGGGAGATATCGTCAGGTGGCGAGGCCGCTAGCGGTGTACGGCAGTGCGTACCGCGGAAGCCCTTTGTATTTGGAGATGCTCTGCACTCGCGTACATCCGGGAACTGCGTTAGATACGGATCTCGTGAGCCCAGCCACCATTTGCGCACCAAGTACCTACTGTAACACCATGCCACTTTTTATAATAAACACCATTGTAATATCTAGGAATGAGTAATCAAATGGAGGCCAATATAGGCAACTTTACAAAAATATCGATCGTAACATTCAATGTGCGTGGTCTGCGTGACCGAGTGAAGAGGCGCTCGTTATTTCGTCACATTAGAATTACATACCCTCACAGTTTGGTAGTTCTACAGGAAACGCACTTGGGGCCAAGCATGGAATTTATCTGGCGAGCTGAATGGAAAGGAATGATCGTGTTCTCCCATGGCTCTGAATCAAGACAGGCTGGTGTAGCCATTCTCTTTCCGACATATTTTCCTTACGCTATACGGGAGCAACGCGTTGACTCTGATGGACGCTTCGCAGTCGCAGACATTATAGCTCATAGCCACAAATTGGATATCTTAAGAGTTTATGGGCCTGCCACTGACAACCAAATGGAAAAAATGTAAATTCCTCGATCTCGTGAGAGAGCTTCTTACTTGTTATGGAAACCACAATTCACTGCTAGCCGGTGACTAGCATAAAACCCAATGCGATAGACTCTGACAGTAAGACCTTTAAAAGAACGAGAGCCACAATAAAATTACTTGACTTACTTGATGAGTTTGCTTTAGAAGATTGTTGGAGAGCTCAACACCAAACAACCAAACAGTTCACATGGCGGAGACCCGCCCCACTGCAGCAGTCTCGCATTGACTACATTTTCGCCAGTTGTAGTTTGGTTCGTTATAATACAGCGAAGGCAAGGATCGATGTAGGCATTCTTAGTGACCATAGCTTTGTTGTTCTCGATATAGACATAACCTCTGAGCAACGCGGCCCAGGAATTTGGAGATTTAACAACAATCTGCTGGAAGATGATGAGTTTACTGAATCAGAAAGGTCCGAGATCTACCGATGCGACTACCGAGGTAGGCATATACAACGGTGATATAGCCAAGGGCGTTAAGGTGGAAATGCTGTTAAGCAGCATCAGAGTAATTGCAATTAAGCTTAGTAAAACATTAGCGCGCGAACTTCGACTGGAAGAGAACCTTTTATACAATAAAGTAAGCGATTTGGACGCAGGATTGTTGACATCATATAGCGATCAAGTAAAGGACATGACAGGAGCCGCCAAAGGCTAGATGAGATAAAATTAAAACGAGGAAAAGCTGCCATTCTCGCATCACAGTCAATATGGATGGAAGAGGGTGAAAAATCAACTAAGTACTTTCTTAGAATGGCACAGCAGAAAACTGCTCAAAAGGCGATCACAGCAATTAGAAAGGACGACGAGTCCATCATAAGGGGCAATAAACCGATATTAAAAGAATGTGCCGATTATTATGAGACACTTTACGCGTCGAGGCACATAAACAGGGACAAGTTTAAGCGTTTTGCCCCGGGCAATAACGCTCCTCGTTTGTCCGAAACAGAAAAAGCCGCATGTGAAGGGCCCATTACGAAACAAGAGGGTAAGGTCGCTCTTTCAAAAATGGCACGGAATAAGGCCTCGGGATATCAGGATCTTCTGCCGATTTTTTTGCTTCCTTTTGGGACGATCTTGGAGACATAGTAATAGAATATATCAACGAAGCAAAGGAAAATGGCAATTTTTTCATTACACATCGAAGGGGTGTCTTGACACTCATTCCAAAAAAAGATGACCGGAGGAGAGTGGAAAATAAAAGACCAATATGTCTATTAGATGTATTGTATAAATTAGTAGCGAAAGTAATGGCGATTCGGCTCGAACTGGTTATAGACAAATTAATTCACCGAAGCCAAACAGGGTTTTTAAAAGGTCGGTACATTGGCGAAAATCTTAGACTTGTTGCGGATGTTATTGAGTATTGCAACATGGATGATGCTGAAGGACTTCTGCTTGCTTTGGATTACAGAAGCGCCTTCGATTCTCTTGAGCATGAGTTCATGCTGTTCACTCGTGATTGCTTTAATTCTGGTCCTAACTTACGATCCTGGGTAACGCTGCTGTATAGCGGGGCGCAGCTTTCGGTGTCGAACAATGATTATACATCACAATGGTTCCCCTGTACAAGAGGAACATTTCAAGGGTCACCTTTGAGTGGATTACTTTTCATTTTATCTGTAGAATTGCTAGCGATTAAGATAAGGGAAGCGGATAACATCAAAGGGATCGTGATCAATGACCAAGAGATTAAGATCAGCCAGTACGACGACGACGGAACTCTGTTCCTTCGGAACACAAAGTCAGCTGAGCATGCTTTTGAGATGCTCGCTACATTTCAACAGGCTTCCGGATTGGAATTCAATTTACGCAAAACAAAGCTACTTTGGCTCGGACAGCACCGATTTGTCCGTGATACTATACAATACATCGAAGCAGTATCGATGGTTAAAATCCTCGGGATCTGGTTCAGTGCGACAAAACGATGTGATGAGGAAAATTTAGCTCCAGTAATTCGCAAAATTAAACATACATTAAACTCCTGGTCACAGCGTAGCCTGACCTTAACCCTATTTGTAACAGGCTCCTGGCTACCCCTATTTGTAACAGGGGGGAGGGCGGATTCCGCCCCCCCCCCCGGAGATCTCGAGATCTACCCGTCCGATTTTCACAAATGAAACGGTGTTTGGTTCCCCTCAACACGATCTACATTTCTAAATAATACAAAAATATACATTTGGGATAGGGGGCAACAGGGGGGCAAAAACTACAAATTTTAGTGGTATTTTTGATCCAACATAGCTTTCATGTTTATCGACCGATTTTAACACAACTAATAGGAATCGATAGAGATTTAATTGGAAATTGATATATGACGGTGACGTTTGAAAATTCAAAAATCATAGGCGTGTGCAGGTCACTAAATATGGGGGTGAAGTATATGCGTAATAAAACCATTTTTTATGTGTTTTTTATAAATGAAATGGTATGTGATTGAGACATTAGACAAAACAGTTATAAATCATATTTTTTACATAGGCGGTACTAGGTTAGTGAAAAAGGGGGGTAAAATTGGTACAAAATATTAACCGCAGACAAGTTGCTACCCATCACTATAAATATGCTACTGATCGTAGATAGTTCCTTTTTGCATGTTGCACTTCATCATAGGCGTATCCAGGATCCAAACTGGGGCGGCGCAAGATCTTTTGATAAGTATATTATCCCCTATTATGATACTAACTAGTCAACAGTGACTATTTCACTTACAACTTCAATTAACATTGCTTACCCCCCTTTTACCCTACCTGGACTCGCCTATTATCTTATAATCGTTCGTAGAGTATCCTGTGATGCGTGTTTCATCCGAAAACTGCAGTATGGTATGTCATTGTACGCCCATGCCTCTTAGTTTTCTTGCAATAATATGACCCCCTTTCTTCCATTCCTGAGCGCGCCTCTGCAAAAAATGGCTTTATTCCCTTTTCTGGCCTCATATGTGCATATATCATTATAAGCTAAACGTCTATTGCGCCGTTATCGCTGGCATATCGTCATCACCATGCCAGTCACCCCCCCCCCCCTTTTTCATGTTCCTGAACACGCCCCTGAAACTCTATATGTAATAAATTATGCAAATAATGGAAGCAGAAGCTATTTTTTACATCTTGATAGCTATAAATGCCCCTTACATTGCTCTATTGGCTTCCCGCCAAGCATTGAATACTTCCTGGAAACCCCCCCCCCCCTTTTCAAGCCCCTGAAACCGCCTCTGCCATGCAATTTTTATGATATTTCATTAATATCAACTAATTTGCACTTGTTGCAATCACCGTAAACCGATGTAACTCCTTCATACTTGAGGCAGTTAGGAAGAAACCGTGGAAGATCGCATTTCCGTATTATCGCCAAATGTCGCCTCCGAACCCACCCAAAACTGTGCCCTGGAACCGCCTCTGTTCAAGTTAAGAACTCAAAATTTTGACTCCAAATGCGGAGTTCAATTCTATGAAAAGTCCCAAAATTGAATGGGCCTGCTCCAAGTGGTTCTGGAGATATCTGCGAAAAACATGAGGGGGGGGGGGGGCGGAATCCGCCCCCCCCCTGTTACAAATAGGGTTAACCCGCGCACTGCAGGGGCTTTGCGTCGAACACGAACTGCAAGGGGGGTTGATTTCCGCCCCCCCCCCCTGAGATCTCGAAAACTACGCAACGTAGCGAGAAGCGGAAAAAGGCATTTGATAGCTTCATACATGTTCTATCGAAAGTATTTCAGTGTTTTTTTTAAGTCAGGTCAAAATTGAGGTCGCCAGAGGTCATCAAAGGTCAAATTTTCCAGTTTTCCTTTTAGGACATCGCTCCAGAAATTCCCATATATCTCAGAAACGATGATAGTTAGAAACAAACGGAAAAAAGAAAACGCCAGCCAGTGAAATTTGCAATTGCTGAGGTGTCCTCAGATTTGATCTCAGGTCAATATTTGTGGCTCCAGATGTCCAAACAAGAAAAAAAATCCGTTTTTTTGCTTAATCGTTTTTTGCTATTAACTTTTTACTTAATAAAAATAACGGAAAACTGTTTACGCCATTATGTTTATCTTGTCAAGGCGCTTCGAATGATATATATATGGTGATCTTATTAAGTCAACTTAACAATTTGACCTAAGGTCAAGGTCAAGTGTTGACCCAAGTAAGGCATGTTGCATATGACAAGACGTGTCTCGATGAGAAAAACACATTGATGTCTGTTTTACTTCTCTATCTTCATTATGTCGAGAGTTATTGACAAAAAAGTGATGGTGACCTCGCATGACCTCAAATGACCCAATAGGGGTCACTGAACAAAACTTACACTTGGATCATCAAGAATATCCTATAATATCATAATACAGGAGTAATTGGACTAGTACCATGCATATCCTTGAAATAGGA
>JAXIVJ010020242.1:0-13174 GCA_036785665.1 Chirona hameri
CCCTGCGTCAGGCCATCCCCCTCCCCTCCCTGCGTCAGGTTCTTCCTGCGTCAGGCCATCCCTTCCTCCTGCGTCAGTTCTTCCTGCGTCAGGCCATCCCTTCCTCCCTGCGTCAGGCCATCCCCTCCCTCCCTCGTCAGGTTCTCCCCTGCGTCAGGCCATCCCGTCCCTCCCTGCGTCAGGTTCTCCCTGCGTCAGGCCATCCCTCCCTCCCTGCGTCATGCATCCCCTCCCTTCCTGCGCCAGGTTCTCCACGCGTCAGGTCATCCCCTTCCTCCATGCGTCAGGCCATCCCCTCCCTCCCTGCGTCAGGCCATCCCCTTCCTCCCTGCGTCAGGCCATCCCCTCCCTCCCTGCGTCAGGCCATCCCCCTCCCTCCCTGCGTCAGGTTCTCCCTGCGTCAGGTCATCCCCTCCCTCCTGCGTCAGGCCATCCCCTCCCTCCCTGCGTCAGGTTCTCCCTGCGTCAGGCCATCCCCTCCCTCCCTGCGTCAGGCCATCCCCTCCCTCCCTGCGTCAGGCCATCCCCTCCCTCCCTGCGTCAGGCCATCCCCTCCCTCCCTGCGTCAGGTTCTCCCTGCGTCAGGCCATCCCCTCCCTCCCTGCGTCAGGCCATCCCCTCCCTCCTTGCGTCAGGCCATCCCCTCCCTCCCTGCGTCAGGCCATCCCCTCCCTCCCTGCGTCAGGCCATCCCCTCCCTCCCTGCGTCAGGCCATCCCCTCCTCCCTGCGTCAGGCCATCCCCTCCTCCCTGCGTCAGGCCATCCCCTCCCTCCCTGCGTCAGGTTCTCCCTGCGTCAGGCCATCCCCTCCCTCCCTGCGTCAGGCCATCCCCTCCCTCCCTGCGTCAGGTTCTCCCTGCGTCAGGCCATCCCCTCCCTCCCTGCGTCAGGCCATCCCCTCCCTCCCTGCGTCAGGCCATCCCCTCCCTCCCTGCGTCAGGCCATCCCTTCCCTCCCTGCGTCAGGTTCTCCCTGCGTCAGGCCATCCCCTCCCTCCCTGCGTCAGGCCATCCCCTCCCTCCCTGCGTCAGGCCATCCCATCCCTCCCTGCGTCAGGCCATCCCCTCCCTCCCTGCGTCAGGTTCTCCCTGCGTCAGGCCATCCCCTCCCTCCCTGTGTCAGGCCATCCCCTCCCTCCCTGCGTCAGGCCATCCCCTCCCTCCCTGCGTCAGGTTCTCCTGCGTCAGGCCATCCCCTCCCTCCCTGCGTCAGGCCATCCCCTCCCTCCCTGCGTCAGGCCATCACCTCCCTCCCTGCGTCAGGCCATCCCCTCCCTCCCTGCGTCAGGTTCTCCCTGCGTCAGGCCATCCCCTCCCTCCCTGCGCCAGGCCATCCCCTCCCTCCCTGCGTCAGGTTCTCCCTGCGTCAGGCCATCCTCTCCCTCCTGCGTCAGGCCATCCCCTCCCTCCCTGCGTCAGGCCATCCCCTCCCTCTCTGCGTCAGGTTCGCCCTGCGTCAGGCATCCCCTCCCTCCCTGCGTCAGGCCATCCCCTCCCTCCCTGCGTCAGGCCATCCCCTCCCTCCCTGCGTCAGGCCATCCCCTCCCTCCCTGCGTCAGGTTCTCCCTGCGTCAGGCCATCCCCTCCCTCCCTGCGTCAGGCCATCCCCTTCCTCCTGCGTCAGGCCATCCCCTCCCTCCCTGCGTCAGGCCATCCCCTCCCTCCCTGCGTCAGGCCATCCCCTCCCTCCCTGCGTAAGGCCATCCCCTCCCTCCCTGCGTCAGGCCATCCCCTCCTCCCTGCGTCAGGCCATCCCCTCCCTCCCTGCGTCAGGTTCTCCCTGCGTCAGGCCATCCCCTCCTCCCTGCGTCAGGCCATCCCCTCCCTCCCCTGCGTCAGGTTCTCCCTGCGTCAGGCCATCCCCCTCCCTCCCTGCGTCAGGCCATCCCCTCCCTCCCTGCGTCAGGCCATCCCCTCCCTCCCTGCGTCAGGCCATCCCTTCCCTCCTGCGTCAGGTTCTCCCCTGCGTCAGGCCATCCCCTCCCTCCCCTGCGTCAGGCCATCCCCTCCCTCCCTGCGGTCAGGCCATCCCCTCCCTCCCTGCGTCAGGTTCTTCCTGCGTCAGGCCATCCCCTCCCTCCTGCGTCAGGTTCTCCCTGCGTCAGGCCATCCCCTCCCTCCCTGCGTCAGGCCATCCCCTCGCTCCCTGCGTCAGGTTCTCCCTGCGTCAGGCCATCCCCTCCCTCCCTGCGTCAGGCCATCCCCTCCCTCCCTGCGTCAGGTTCTCCCTGCGTCAGGCCATCCCCTCCCTCCCTGCGTCAGGCCATCCCCTCCCTCCCTGCGTCAGGCCATCCCCTCCCTCCCTGCGTCAGGCCATCCCCCTCCCTCCCTGCGTCAGGCCATCCCCTCCCTCCCTGCGTCAGGTTCTCCCTGCGTCAGGCCATCCCCTCCCTCCCTGCGTCAGGCCATCTCCTCCCTCCCTGCGTCAGGTTCTCCCTGCGTCAGGCCATCCCCTCCCTCCCTGCGTCAAGCCATCCCCTCCCTCCCTGCGTCAGGCCATCCCCTCCCTCCCTGCGTCAGGTTCTTCCTGCGTCAGGCCATCCCTTCCCTCCCTGCGTCAGGTTCTTCCTGCGTCAGGCCATCCCTTCCCTCCCTGCGTCAGGCCATCCCCTCCCTCCCTGCGTCAGGTTCTCCCTGCGTCAGGCCATCCCCTCCCTCCCTGCGTCAGGTTCTCCCTGCGTCAGGCCATCCCCTCCCTCCCTGCGTCAGGCCATCCCCTCCCTCCCTGCGTCAGGCCATCCCCTCCCTCCTGCGTCAGGCCATCCCCTTCCTCCCTGCGTCAGGTTCTCCCTGCGTCAGGCCATCCCCTCCCTCCCTGCGTCAGGCCATCCCCTCCCTCCCTGCGTCAGGCCATCCCCTCCCTCCTGCGTCAGGTTCTCCCTGCGTCAGGCCATCCCCTCCCTCCCTGCGTCAGGCCATCCCCTCCCTCCCTGCGTCAGGTTCTCCCTGCGTCAGGCCATCCCCTCCCTCCCTGCGTCAGGCCATCCCCTCCCTTCCTGCGCCAGGTTCTCCACGCGTCAGGTCATCCCCTTCCTCCCTGCGTCAGGCCATCCCCTCCCTCCCTGCGTCAGGCCATCCCCTTCCTCCCTGCGTCAGGCCATCCCCTCCTCCCTGCGTCAGGCCATCCCCCTCCCTCCCTGCGTCAGGTTCTCCCTGCGTCAGGCCATCCCCTCCCTCCCTGCGTCAGGCCATCCCCTCCCTCCCTGCGTCAGGTTCTCCCTGCGTCAGGCCATCCCCTCCCTCCCTGCGTCAGGCCATCCCCTCCCTCCCTGCGTCAGGCCATCCCCTCCCTCCCTGCGTCAGGCCATCCCCTCCCTCCCTGCGTCAGGTTCTCCCTGCGTCAGGCCATCCCCTCCCTCCCTGCGTCAGGCCATCCCCTCCCTCCCTGCGTCAGGTCATCCCCTCCCTCCCTGCGTCAGGCCATCCCCTCCCTCCCTGCGTCAGGCCATCCCCTCCCTCCCTGCGTCAGGCCATCCCCTCCCGCCCTGCGTCAGGCCATCCCCTCCCTCCCTGCGTCAGGTTCTCCCCTGCGTCAGGCCATCCCCTCCCTCCCTGCGTCAGGCCATCCCCTCCCTCCCTGCGTCAGGCCATCCCCTCCCTCCCTGCGTCAGGCCATCCCCTCCCTCCCTGCGTCAGGTTCTCCCTGCGTCAGGCCATCCCCTCCTCCCTGCGACAGGCCATCCCCTCCCTCCCTGCGTCAGGTTCTCCCTGCGTCAGGCCATCCCCTCCCTCCCTGCGTCAGGCCATCCCCTCCCTCCCTGCGTCAGGTTCTCCCTGCGTCAGGCCATCCCCTCCCTCCCTGCGTCAGGCCATCCCCTCCTTCCTGCGCCAGGTTCTCCACGCGTCAGGTCATCCCCTTCCTCCCTGCGTCAGGCCATCCCCTCCCTCCCTGCGTCAGGCCATCCCCTTCCTCCCTGCGTCAGGCCATCCCCTCCCTCCCTGCGTCAGGCCATCCCCTCCCTCCCTGCGTCAGGTTCTCCTGCGTCAGGCCATCCCCTCCCTCCCTGCGTCAGGCCATCCCCTCCCTCCTGCGTCAGGTTCTCCCTGCGTCAGGCCATCCCCTCCCTCCCTGCGTCAGGCCATCCCCTCCCTCCCTGCGTCAGGCCATCCCCTCCCTCCCTGCGTCAGGCCATCCCCTCCCTCCCTGCGTCAGGTTCTCCCTGCGTCAGGCCATCCCCTCCCTCCCTGCGTCAGGCCATCCCCTCCCTCCCTGCGTCAGGCCATCCCCTTCCTCCTGCGTCAGGTTCTCCCTGCGTCAGGCCATCCCCTCCCTCCCTGCGTCAGGTTATCCCTGCGTCAGGCCATCCCCTCCCTCCCTGCGTCAGGTTCTCCCTGCGTCAGGCCATCCCCTCCCTCCCTGCGTCAGGCCATCCCCTCCCTCCCTGCGTCAGGCCATCCCCTCCCTCCCTGCGTCAGGTTCTCCCTGCGTCAGGCCATCCCCTCCCTCCCTGTGTCAGGCCATCCCCTCCCTCCCTGCGTCAGGCCATCCCCTCCCTCCCTGCGTCAGGTTCTCCCTGCGTCAGGCCTCCCCTCCCTCCCTGCGTCAGGCCATCCCCTCCCTCCCTGCGTCAGGCCATCACCTCCCTCCCTGCGTCAGGCCATCCCCTCCCTCCCTGCGTCAGGTTCTCCCTGCGTCAGGCCATCCCCTCCCTCCCTGCGCCAGGCCATCCCCTCCCTCCCTGCGTCAGGTTCTCCCTGCGTCAGGCCATCCTCTCCCTCCCTGCGTCAGGCCATCCCCTCCCTCCCTGCGTCAGGCCATCCCCTCCCTCTCTGCGTCAGGTTCGCCCTGCGTCAGGCCATCCCCTCCCTCCTGCGTCAGGCCATCCCCTCCCTCCCTGCGTCAGGCCATCCCCTCCCTCCCTGCGTCAGGCCATCCCCTCCCTCCCTGCGTCAGGTTCTCCTGCGTCAGGCCATCCCCCTCCCTCCCTGCGTCAGGCCATCCCCTCCCTCCCTGCGTCAGGCCATCCCCTCCCTCCCTGCGTCAGGCCATCCCCTCCCTCCCTGCGTCAGGCCATCCCCTCCCTCCCTGCGTCAGGCCATCCCCTCCCTCCCTGCGTCAGGCCATCCCCTCCTCCCTGCGTCAGGCCATCCCCTCCCTCCCTGCGTCAGGTTCTCCCTGCGTCAGGCCATCCCCTCCCTCCCTGCGTCAGGTTCTCCCTGCGTCAGGCCATCCCCTCCCTCCCTGCGTCAGGCCATCCCCTCGCTCCCTGCGTCAGGTTCTCCCTGCGTCAGGCCATCCCTCCTCCCTGCGTCAGGCCATCCCTCCCTCCCTGCGTCAGGTTCTCCTGCGTCAGGCCATCCCCTCCCTCCCTGCGTCAGGCCATCCCCTCCCTCCCTGCGTCAGGCCATCCCCTCCCTCCCTGCGTCAGGCCATCCCCCTCCCTCCCTGCGTCAGGCCATCCCCTCCCTCCCTGCGTCAGGTTCTCCCTGCGTCAGGCCATCCCCTCCCTCCCTGCGTCAGGCCATCTCCTCCCTCCCTGCTTCAGGTTCTCCCTGCGTCAGGCCATCCCCTCCCTCCCTGCGTCAGGCCATCCCCTCCCTCCCTGCGTCAGGCCATCCCCTCCCTCCCTGCGTCAGGCCATCCCTCCCTCCCTGCGTCAGGTTCTTCCTGCGTCAGGCTCATCCCTTCCCTCCCTGCGTCAGGTTCTTCCTGCGTCAGGCCATCCCTTCCCTCCCTGCGTCAGGCCATCCCCTCCCTCCTGCGTCAGGTTCTCCCTGCGTCAGGCCATCCCCGTCCCTCCCTGCGTCAGGTTCTCCCTGCGTCAGGCCATCCCCTCCCTCCCTGCGTCATGCCATCCCTCCCTTCCTGCGCCAGGTTCTCCACGCGTCAGGTCATCCCCTTCCTCCATGCGTCAGGCCATCCCTCCCTCCCTGCGTCAGGCCATCCCCTTCCTCCCTGCGTCAGGCCATCCCTCCCTCCCTGCGTCAGGCCATCCCCCTCCTCCCTGCGTCAGGTTCTCCCTGCGTCAGGTCATCCCCTCCCTCCCTGCGTCAGGCCATCCCTCCCTCCCTGCGTCAGGTTCTCCTGCGTCAGGCCATCCCCTCCCTCCCTGCGTCAGGCCATCCCCTCCCTCCCTGCGTCAGGCCATCCCCTCCCTCCCTGCGTCAGGCCATCCCCTCCCTCCCTGCGTCAGTTCTCCCTGCGTCAGGCCATCCCCTCCTCCCTGCGTCAGGCCATCCCCTCCCTCCTTGGCGTCAGGCCATCCCCTCCCTCCCTGCGTCAGGCCATCCCCTCCCTCCCTGCGTCAGGCCATCCCCTCCCTCCCTGCGTCAGGCCATCCCCTCCCTCCCTGCGTCAGGCCATCCCCTCCTCCCTGCGTCAGGCCATCCCCTCCCTCCCTGCGTCAGGTTCTCCCTGCGTCAGGCCATCCCCTCCCTCCCTGCGTCAGGCCATCCCCTCCCTCCCTGCGTCAGGTTCTCCCTGCGTCAGGCCATCCCCTCCCTCCCTGCGTCAGGCCATCCCCTCCCTCCCTGCGTCAGGCCATCCCCTCCCTCCCTGCGTCAGGCCATCCCTTCCCTCCCTGCGTCAGGTTCTCCCTGCGTCAGGCCATCCCCTCCCTCCCTGCGTCAGGCCATCCCCTCCCTCCCTGCGTCAGGCCATCCCCTCCCTCCCTGCGTCAGGCCATCCCCTCGCTCCCTGCGTCAGGTTCTCCCTGCGTCAGGCCATCCCCTCCCTCCCTGCGTCAGGCCATCCCCTCCCTCCCTGCGTCAGGTTCTCCCTGCGTCAGGCCATCCCCTCCCTCCCTGCGACAGGCCATCCCCTCCCTCCCTGCGTCAGGTTCTCCCTGCGTCAGGCCATCCCCTCCCTCCCTGCGTCAGGCCATCCCCTCCCTCCCTGCGTCAGGTTCTCCCTGCGTCAGGCCATCCCCTCCCTCCCTGCGTCAGGCCATCCCCTCCCTTCCTGCGCCAGGTTCTCCACGCGTCAGGTCATCCCCTTCCTCCCTGCGTCAGGCCATCCCCTCCCTCCCTGCGTCAGGCCATCCCCTTCCTCCCTGCGTCAGGCCATCCCCTCCCTCCCTGCGTCAGGCCATCCCCCTCCCTCCCTGCGTCAGGTTCTCCCTGCGTCAGGCCATCCCCTCCCTCCCTGCGTCAGGCCATCCCCTCCCTCCCTGCGTCAGGTTCTCCCTGCGTCAGGCCATCCCCTCCCTCCCTGCGTCAGGCCATCCCCTCCCTCCCTGCGTCAGGCCATCCCCTCTCTCCCTGCGTCAGGCCATCCCCTCCCTCCCTGCGTCAGGTTCTCCCTGCGTCAGGCCATCCCCTCCCTTCCTGCGTCAGGCCATCCCCTCCCTCCCTGCGTCAGGCCATCCCCTCCCTCCCTGCGTCAGGCCATCCCCTCCCTCCCTGCGTCAGGCCATCCCCTCCCTCCCTGCGTCAGGTTCTTCCTGCGTCAGGCCATCCCCTCCCTCCCTGCGTCAGGCCATCCCCTCCCTCCCTGCGTCAGGTTCTCCCTGCGTCAGGCCATCCCCTCCCTCCCTGCGTCAGGCCATCCCCTCCCTCCCTGCGTCAGGCCATCCCCTCCCTCCCTGCGTCAGGCCATCCCCTCCCTCCCTGCGTCAGGCCATCCCCTTCCTCCCTGCGTCAGGTTCTCCCTGCGTCAGGCCATCCCCTCCCTCCCTGCGTCAGGTTATCCCTGCGTCAGGCCATCCCCTCCCTCCCTGCGTCAGGTTCTCCCTGCGTCAGGCCATCCCCTCCCTCCCTGCGTCAGGCCATCCCCTCCCTCCCTGCGTCAGGCCATCCCCTCCCTCCCTGCGTCAGGTTCTCCCTGCGTCAGGCCATCCCCTCCCTCCCTGTGTCAGGCCATCCCCTCCCTCCCTGCGTCAGGCCATCCCCTCCCTCCCTGCGTCAGGTTCTCCCTGCGTCAGGCCATCCCCTCCCTCCCTGCGTCAGGCCATCCCCTCCCTCCCTGCGTCAGGCCATCACCTCCCTCCCTGCGTCAGGCCATCCCCTCCCTCCCTGCGTCAGGTTCTCCCTGCGTCAGGCCATCCCCTCCCTCCCTGCGCCAGGCCATCCCCTCCCTCCCTGCGTCAGGTTCTCCCTGCGTCAGGCCATCCTCTCCCTCCCTGCGTCAGGCCATCCCCTCCCTCCCTGCGTCAGGCCATCCCCTCCCTCTCTGCGTCAGGTTCGCCCTGCGTCAGGCCATCCCCTCCCTCCCTGCGTCAGGCCATCCCCTCCCTCCCTGCGTCAGGCCATCCCCTCCCTCCCTGCGTCAGGCCATCCCCTCCCTCCCTGCGTCAGGTTCTCCCTGCGTCAGGCCATCCCCTCCCTCCCTGCGTCAGGCCATCCCCTCCCTCCCTGCGTCAGGCCATCCCCTCCCTCCCTGCGTCAGGCCATCCCCTCCCTCCCTGCGTCAGGCCATCCCCTCCCTCCCTGCGTCAGGCCATCCCCTCCCTCCCTGCGTCAGGCCATCCCCTCCTCCCTGCGTCAGGCCATCCCCTCCCTCCCTGCGTCAGGTTCTCCCTGCGTCAGGCCATCCCCTCCCTCCCTGCGTCAGGTTCTCCCTGCGTCAGGCCATCCCCTCCCTCCCTGCGTCAGGCCATCCCCTCGCTCCCTGCGTCAGGTTCTCCCTGCGTCAGGCCATCCCCTCCCTCCCTGCGTCAGGCCATCCCCTCCCTCCCTGCGTCAGGTTCTCCCTGCGTCAGGCCATCCCCTCCCTCCCTGCGTCAGGCCATCCCCTCCCTCCCTGCGTCAGGCCATCCCCTCCCTCCCTGCGTCAGGCCATCCCCCTCCCTCCCTGCGTCAGGCCATCCCCTCCCTCCCTGCGTCAGGTTCTCCCTGCGTCAGGCCATCCCCTCCCTCCCTGCGTCAGGCCATCTCCTCCCTCCCTGCTTCAGGTTCTCCCTGCGTCAGGCCATCCCCTCCCTCCCTGCGTCAGGCCATCCCCTCCCTCCCTGCGTCAGGCCATCCCCTCCCTCCCTGCGTCAGGCCATCCCCTCCCTCCCTGCGTCAGGTTCTTCCTGCGTCAGGCCATCCCTTCCCTCCCTGCGTCAGGTTCTTCCTGCGTCAGGCCATCCCTTCCCTCCCTGCGTCAGGCCATCCCCTCCCTCCCTGCGTCAGGTTCTCCCTGCGTCAGGCCATCCCGTCCCTCCCTGCGTCAGGTTCTCCCTGCGTCAGGCCATCCCCTCCCTCCCTGCGTCATGCCATCCCCTCCCTTCCTGCGCCAGGTTCTCCACGCGTCAGGTCATCCCCTTCCTCCATGCGTCAGGCCATCCCCTCCCTCCCTGCGTCAGGCCATCCCCTTCCTCCCTGCGTCAGGCCATCCCCTCCCTCCCTGCGTCAGGCCATCCCCCTCCCTCCCTGCGTCAGGTTCTCCCTGCGTCAGGTCATCCCCTCCCTCCCTGCGTCAGGCCATCCCCTCCCTCCCTGCGTCAGGTTCTCCCTGCGTCAGGCCATCCCCTCCCTCCCTGCGTCAGGCCATCCCCTCCCTCCCTGCGTCAGGCCATCCCCTCCCTCCCTGCGTCAGGCCATCCCCTCCCTCCCTGCGTCAGGTTCTCCCTGCGTCAGGCCATCCCCTCCCTCCCTGCGTCAGGCCATCCCCTCCCTCCTTGCGTCAGGCCATCCCCTCCCTCCCTGCGTCAGGCCATCCCCTCCCTCCCTGCGTCAGGCCATCCCCTCCCTCCCTGCGTCAGGCCATCCCCTCCCTCCCTGCGTCAGGCCATCCCCTCCTCCCTGCGTCAGGCCATCCCCTCCCTCCCTGCGTCAGGTTCTCCCTGCGTCAGGCCATCCCCTCCCTCCCTGCGTCAGGCCATCCCCTCCCTCCCTGCGTCAGGTTCTCCCTGCGTCAGGCCATCCCCTCCCTCCCTGCGTCAGGCCATCCCCTCCCTCCCTGCGTCAGGCCATCCCCTCCCTCCCTGCGTCAGGCCATCCCTTCCCTCCCTGCGTCAGGTTCTCCCTGCGTCAGGCCATCCCCTCCCTCCCTGCGTCAGGCCATCCCCTCCCTCCCTGCGTCAGGCCATCCCCTCCCTCCCTGCGTCAGGCCATCCCCTCGCTCCCTGCGTCAGGTTCTCCCTGCGTCAGGCCATCCCCTCCCTCCCTGCGTCAGGCCATCCCCTCCCTCCCTGCGTCAGGTTCTCCCTGCGTCAGGCCATCCCCTCCCTCCCTGCGTCAGGCCATCCCCTCCCTCCCTGCGTCAGGCCATCCCCTCCCTCCCTGCGTCAGGCCATCCCCCTCCCTCCCTGCGTCAGGCCATCCCCTCCCTCCCTGCGTCAGGTTCTCCCTGCGTCAGGGCATCCCCTCCCTCCCTGCGTCAGGCCATCTCCTCCCTCCCTGCGTCAGGTTCTCCCTGCGTCAGGCCATCCCCTCCCTCCCTGCGTCAGGCCATCCCCTCCCTCCCTGCGTCAGGCCATCCCCTCCCTCCCTGCGTCAGGCCATCCCCTCCCTCCCTGCGTCAGGTTCTTCCTGCGTCAGGCCATCCCTTCCCTCCCTGCGTCAGGTTCTTCCTGCGTCAGGCCATCCCTTCCCTCCCTGCGTCAGGCCATCCCCTCCCTCCCTGCGTCAGGTTCTCCCTGCGTCAGGCCATCCCCTCCCTCCCTGCGTCAGGCCATCCCCTCCCTCCCTGCGTCAGGTTCTCCCTGCGTCAGGCCATCCCCTCCCTCCCTGCGTCAGGCCATCCCCTCCCTTCCTGCGCCAGGTTCTCCACGCGTCAGGTCATCCCCTTCCTCCCTGCGTCAGGCCATCCCCTCCCTCCCTGCGTCAGGCCATCCCCTTCCTCCCTGCGTCAGGCCATCCCCTCCCTCCCTGCGTCAGGCCATCCCCCTCCCTCCCTGCGTCAGGTTCTCCCTGCGTCAGGCCATCCCCTCCCTCCCTGCGTCAGGCCATCCCCTCCCTCCCTGCGTCAGGTTCTCCCTGCGTCAGGCCATCCCCTCCCTCCCTGCGTCAGGCCATCCCCTCCCTCCCTGCGTCAGGCCATCCCCTCTCTCCCTGCGTCAGGCCATCCCCTCCCTCCCTGCGTCAGGTTCTCCCTGCGTCAGGCCATCCCCTCCCTTCCTGCGTCAGGCCATCCCCTCCCTCCCTGCGTCAGGCCATCCCCTCCCTCCCTGCGTCAGGCCATCCCCTCCCTCCCTGCGTCAGGCCATCCCCTCCCTCCCTGCGTCAGGCCATCCCCTCCCTCCCTGCGTCAGGCCATCCCCTCCCTCCCTGCGTCAGGTTCTCCCTGCGTCAGGCCATCCCCTCCCTCCCTGCGTCAGGCCATCCCCTCCCTCCCTGCGTCAGGTTCTCCCTGCGTCAGGCCATCCCCTCCCTCCCTGCGTCAGGTTCTCCCTGCGTCAGGCCATCCCCTCCCTCCCTGCGTCAGGCCATCCCCTCCCTCCCTGCGTCAGGCCATCCCCTCCCTCCCTGCGTCAGGTTCTCCCTGCGTCAGGCCATCCCCTCCCTCCCTGCGTCAGGCCATCCCCTCCCTCCCTGCGTCAGGCCATCCCCTCCCTCCCTGCGTCAGGCCATCCCCTCCCTCCCTGCGTAAGGTTCTCCCTGCGTCAGGCCATCCCCTCCCTCCCTGCGTCAGGCCATCCCCTCCCTCCCTGCGTCAGGTTCTCCCTGCGTCAGGTCATCCCCTCCCTCCCTGCGTCAGGTTCTCCCTGCGTCAGGCCATCCCCTCCCTCCCTGCGTCAGGTTCTCCCTGCGTCAGGCCATCCCCTCCCTCCCTGCGTCAGGCCATCCCCTCCCTCCCTGCGTCAGGCCATCCCCTCCCTCCCTGCGTCAGGCCATCCCCTCCCTCCCTGCGTCAGGCCATCCCCTCCCTCCCTGCGTCAGGCCATCCCCTCCCTCCCTGCGTCAGGCCATCCCCTCCCTCCCTGCGTCAGGCCATCCCCTCCCTCCCTGCGTCAGGTTCTCCCTGCGTCAGGCCATCCCCTCCCTCCCTGCGTCAGGCCATCCCCTCCCTCCCTGCGTCAGGTTCTCCCTGCGTCAGGCCATCCCCTCCCTCCCTGCGTCAGGCCATCCCCTCCCTCCCTGCGTCAGGTTCTCCCTGCGTCAGGCCATCCCCTCCCTCCCTGCGTCAGGCCATCCCCTCCCTTCCTGCGCCAGGTTCTCCACGCGTCAGGTCATCCCCCCCTCCCTGCGTCAGGCCATCCCCTCCCTCCCTGCGTCAGGCCATCCCCTTCCTCCCTGCGTCAGGCCATCCCCTCCCTCCCTGCGTCAGGCCATCCCCCTCCCTCCCTGCGTCAGGTTCTCCCTGCGTCAGGCCATCCCCTCCCTCCCTGCGTCAGGCCATCCCCTCCCTCCCTGCGTCAGGTTCTCCCTGCGTCAGGCCAGACCCTCCCTCCCTGCGTCAGGCCATCCCCTCCCTCCCTGCGTCAGGCCATCCCCTCTCCCTGCGTCAGGCCATCCCCTCCCTCCCTGCGTCAGGTTCTCCCTGCGTCAGGCCATCCCCTCCCTTCCTGCGTCAGGCCATCCCTCCCTCCCTGCGTCAGGCCATCCCCTCCCTCCCTGCGTCAGGCCATCCCCTCCCTCCCTGCGTCAGGCCATCCCTCCCTCCCTGCGTCAGGTTCTCCCCTGCGTCAGGCCATCCCCTCCCTCCCTGCGTCAGGCCATCCCCTCCCTCCCTGCGTCAGGCCATCCCCTCCCTCCCTGCGTCAGGTTCTCTCCTGCGTCAGGCCATCCCCTCCCTCCCTGCGTCAGGTTCTCCCCTGCGTCAGGCCATCCCCTCCCTCCCTGCGTCAGGCCATCCCCTCCCTCCCTGCGTCAGGTTCTCCCTGCGTCAGGCCATCCCCTCCCTCCCTGCGTCAGGCCATCCCCTCCCTCCCTGCGTCAGGTTCTCCCTGCGTCAGGCCATCCCCTCCCTCCCTGCGTCAGGCCATCCCCTCCCTCCCTGCGCCAGGTTCTCCACGCGTCAGGTCATCCCCTTCCTCCCTGCGTCAGGCCATCCCCTCCCTCCCTGCGTCAGGCCATCCCCCTTCCTCCCTGCGTCAGGCCATCCCCTCCCCCTGCGTCAGGCCATCCCCCTCCCTCCCTGCGTCAGGTTCTCCCTGCGTCAGGCCATCCCCTCCCTCCCTGCGTCAGGCCATCCCCTCCCTCCCTGCGTCAGGTTCTCCCTGCGTCAGGCCATCCCCTCCCTCCCTGCGTCAGGCCATCCCCTCCCTCCCTGCGTCAGGCCATCCCCTCTCTCCCTGCGTCAGGCCATCCCCTCCCTCCCTGCGTCAGGTTCTCCCTGCGTCAGGCCATCCCCTCCCTTCCTGCGTCAG
>JAXIVJ010020243.1:0-13167 GCA_036785665.1 Chirona hameri
GAACGGGATACGGGTACGGGATACGGGAACCAGATACGGGAACGGGATACGGAAACGGGATACGGAAACGGGATACGGAAACGGGATACGGAAACGGGATACGGAAACGGGATACGGGAACGGGATACTGGAACGGGATACGGGAACGTGATACGTAACGCGATACGGTAACTACGGTAACGGGATACGGGAACGGGATACGGAAACGGGATACGGAAACGGGATACGGAAACGGGATACGGAAACGGGATACGGGAACGGGATACTGGAACGGGATACGGGAACGTGATACGTAACGTGATACGGTAACTACGGTAACGGGATACGGGAACGGGATACCGGAACGGGATACCGGAACGGGATACGGGAACAAGGGACGGTAACGGGATATGGAAACGGGAATGGGACGGGATACGGGAACGGGATACGGGAACGGGATACGGGAACGGGATACGGGAACGGGATACGGGAACGGGATACGGGAACTAGATACGGGAACTAGATACCGGAACGGGATACCGGAACGGGATACCGGAACGGGATACCGGAACGGGATACCGGAACGGGATACCGGAACGGGATACCGGAACGGGATACCGGAACGGGATAACGGAACGGGATAACGGAACGGGATACCGGAACGGGATACCGGAACGGGATACGGGAACGGGATACGGTAACGGGATACGGTAACAGGATACGGTAACGGGATACGGTAACGGGATACGGTAACGGGATACGGTAACGGGATACGGTAACGGGATACGGTAACGGGATACGGTAAGGGGATACGGGAACGGGATACGGGAACGGGATACGGTAACAGGATACAGGAACGAGATACGGGAACGGGATACCGGAACGTGATACCGGAACGGGATACCGGAACGGGATACCGGAACGGGATACCGGAACGGGATACCGGAACGGGATACCGGAACGGGATATCGGAACGGGATAACGGAACGGGATAACGGAACGGGATACCGGAACGGGATACCGGAACGGGATACGGGCACGGAATACGTAAACGGGATACGGAAACGGGATACGGTAACGGGATACGGAAACGGGATACAGGAACGGGATACGGGAACAGGATACGGGAATGACATACGGGATATGCGAACGGGAACGATAAACGGGATACGGGATACGGGGTACGGGATACGGAAACGGGATACGGTAACGGGATACGGTAACGGGATACGGGAACGGGATACGGAAACGGGATACGGAAACGGGATACGGAAACGGGATACGGAAACGGGATACGGGAACGGGATACGGGAACGGGATACGGGAACGGGATACGGGCACGGGATACGGGAACCAGATACGGGAACGGGATACAGAAACGGGATACTGGATCGGGATACGGAAACGGGATATGGAAACGGGATACAAAAACGGAATACGGAAACGGGATACGGAAACGGGATACGGAAACGGGATACGGTAACGGGATACAGGATTCGGGAACGGGATACGGGAACGGGCTACGGGAACGGGATACGGGAACGGGATACGGGAACGGGATACGGGAACGGGATACGGGAACGGGATACGGGAACGGGATACGGGAACGGGATATGGGAACGGGATACGGGAACGGGATACGGGAACGGGATACGGGAACGGGATACGGGAACGGGATACGGGAACGGGATACGGGAACGGGATACGGGAACGGGATACGGGAACGGGATACGGGAACGGGATACTGGAACGGGTGACGGGAACGGGATACGGGTACGTAATACGGGAACGGGATACGGGAATGTAATACAGGAATGTGATAGGGGAACGGGATATGGAAACGGAATACGGGAACGGGAACGGGATACAGGAACGGAATACGGGAACGAGATACGGTAACGGGATATGGAAACGGGATACGGGATACGGGAACGGGATACGGGAACGGGATACGGGAACGGGATACCGGAACGGGATACCGGATCGGAATACGGGAACGGGATACGGAAACGGGATACGGGAACGGGATACGGGAACTGGATACCGGAACGAGATACCGGATCGGAATACGGGAACGGGATACGGGAACGGGATACTGGAACGGGATACGGGAACGGGATACGGGAACGGGATACGGGAACGGGATACGGGAACGGGATACGGGCACGGGATACGGGAACCAGATACGGGAACGGGATACGGAAACGGGATACGGAAACGGGATACGGAAACGGGATACGGAAACGGGATACGGAAACGGGATACGGAAACGGGATACGGGAACGGGATACTGGAACGGGATACGGGAACGTGATACGTAACGTGATACGGTAACTACGGTAACGGGATACGGGAACGGGATACGGAAACGGGATACGGAAACGGGATACGTAAACGGGATACGGAAACGGGATACGGAAACGGGATACGGGAACGGGATACTGGAACGGGATACGGGAACGTGATACGTAACGTGATACGGTAACTACGGTAACAGGATACGGGAACGGGATACCGGAACGGGATACGGGAACAAGGTACGGTAACGGGATATGGAAACGGGAATGGGACGGGATACGGGAACGGGATACGGGAACGGGATACGGGAACGGGATACGGGAACGGGATACGGGAACGGGATACGGGAACGGGATACGGGAACTAGATACGGGAACTAGATACCGGAACGGGATACCGGAACGGGATACCGGAACGGGATACCGGAACGGGATACCGGAACGGGATACCGGAACGGGATACGGGCACGGAATACGTAAACGGGATACGGAAACGGGATACGGTAACGGGATACGGAAACGGGATACAGGAACGGGATACGGGAACAGGATACGGGAACGACATACGGGATATGCGAACGGGAACGATAAACGGGATACGGGATACTGGATACGGGATACGGAAACGGGATACGGTAACGGGATACGGTAACGGGATACGGTAACGGGATACGGTAACAGGATACGGTAACGGGATACGGTAACGGGATACGGTAACGGGATACGGTAACGGGATACGGTAACGGGATACGGTAACGGGATACGGTAAGGGGATACGGGAACGGGATACGGGAACGGGATACGGTAACAGGATACAGGAACGAGATACGGGAACGGGATACCGGAACGTGATACCGGAACGGGATACCGGAACGGGATACCGGAACGGGATACCGGAACGGGATACCGGAACGGGATACCGGAACGGGATATCGGAACGGGATACCGGAACGGGGTACAGGAACGGGATACCGGAACGGGATACGGGCACGGAATACGTAAACGGGATACGGAAACGGGATACGGGAACGGGATACGGGAACGGGATACGGGAACGGGATACGGGAACGGGATACGGGAACTGGATACGGGAACGGGATACGGGAACGGGATACGGGAACGGGATACGGGAACGGGATACGGGAACGGGATACGGGAACGGGATACGGGTACGTAATACGGGAACGGGATACGGGAATGTAATACAGGAATGTGATACGGGAACGGGATATGGAAACGGAATACGGGAACGGGAACGGGATACAGGAACGGAATACGGGAACTAGATACGGTAACGGGATATGGAAACGGGATACGGGATACGGGAACGGGATACGGGAACGGGATACCAGAACGGGATACCGGAACGGGATACCGGAACGGGATACCGGAACGGGATACCGGAACGGGATACCGGAACGGGATAGCGGAACGGGATACCGGATCGGAATACGGGAACAGGATACGGAAACGGGATACGGGAACGGGATACGGGAACTGGATACCGGAACGAGATACCGGATCGGAATACGGGAACGGGATACGGAAATGGGATACGGAAACGGGATACGGGAACGGGATACGGGAACGGGATACGGGAACGGGATACGGGAACGGGATACGGGAACGGGATACGGGAACGGGATACCAGAACGTGTTACGGTAACGGGATACAGGAACAGGATACGGGAACAGGATACGGGAACGACATACGGGATATGCGAACGGGAACGATAAACGGGATACGGGATACGGGATACGGAAACGGGAACGGGATATACGGGAAAGGGATACGGGTACGTAATATGGCAACGGGATACAGGAATGTAATACGGGAATGTGATACGGGAACAAGATACGGGAACGGGATATGGAAGCGGAATACGGGAACGGGAACTGGATACAGGAACGGGATACAGGAATGGGATACGGGAACGAGATACGGGAACGAGATACGGTAACGGGATATGGAAACGGGATACTGGAACGGGACGGGATACGGGAACGGGATACGAGAATGTAATACGGCAATGTGATACGGGAACAAGATACGGGAACGGGATATGGAAACGGAATACGGGAACGGGAACGGGATACGGGAACGGGATACGGGAACGGGATACGGGAACGGGATACCGGAACAGGATACCGGAACGGGATACCGGAACGGGATACCGGAACGGGATACCGGAACGGGATACCGGAACGGGATACCGGAACGGGATAACGGAACGGGATACCGGAACGGGATACCGGAACGGGATACCGGAACGGGATACCGGAACGGGATACCGGAACGGGATACGGGAACAAGGTACGGTAACGGGATATGGAAACGGGAATGGGACGGGATACGGGAACGGGATACGGGAACGGGATACGGGAACGGGATACGGGAACGGGATACGGGAACGGGATACGGGAACGGGAGACGGGAACGGGATACGGGAACGGGATACGGGAACTGGATACGGGAACGGGATACGGGAACGGGATACGGGAACGGGATACGGGAACGGGATACGGGAACGGGATACGGAAACGGGATACGGGAACTAGATACCGGAACGGGATACCGGAACGGGATACCGGAACGGGATACCGGAACGGGATACCGGAACGGGATACCGGAACGGGATACCGTAACGGGATACCGGAACGGGATACCGGAACGGGATACCGGAACGGGATAGCGGAACGGGATAACGGAACGGGATAACGGAACGGGATACCGGAACGGGATACCGGAACGGGATACCGGAACGGGATACGGGCACGGAATACGTAAAGGGGATACGGAAACGGGATACGGTAACGGGATACGGAAACGGGATACAGGAACGGGATACGGGAACAGGATAAGGGAACGACATACGGGATATGCGAACGGGAACGATAAACGGGATACGGGATACGGGATACGGGATACGGTAACGGGATACGGTAACGGGATACGGTAACGGGATACGGTAACGGGATAAGGTAACGGGATACGGTAACGGGATACGGTAAGGGGATACGGGAACGGGATCCGGGAACGGGATACGGTAACAGGATACAGGAACGAGATACGGGAACGGGATACCGGAACGGGATACCGGAACGGGATACCGGAACGGGATACCGGAACGGGATACCGGAACGGGCAACGGGATACGGGATACGGGATACGGTAACGGGATACAGTAACGGGATACGGGAACGGGATACGGAAAAGGGATACGGAAACGGGATACGGAAACGGGATACGGAAACGGGATACGGGAACGGGATACTGGAACGGGATACGGGAACGTGATACGTAACGTGATACGGTAATTACGGTAACGGGATACGGGAACGGGATACCGGAACGGGATACCGGAACGGGATACCGGAACGGGATACGGGAACAAGGTACGGTAACGGGATATGGAAACGGGAATGGGACGGGATACGGGAACGGGATACGGGAACGGCATACTGGAACGGGATACGGGAACGGCATACGGGAACGGGATACGGGAACGGGATACGGGAACGGGATATGGGAACGGGATACGGGAACGGGATACGGGAACGGGATACCGGAACGGGATACCGGAACGGGATACCGGAACGGGATACCGGAACGGGATATCGGAACGGGATAACGGAACGGGATAACGGAACGGGATACCGGAACGGGATACCGGAACGGGATACGGGCACGGAATACGTAAACGGGATACGGAAACGGGATACGGTAACGGGATACGGAAACGGGATACAGGAACGGGATACGGGAACAGGATACGGGAATGACATACGGGATATGCGAACGGGAACGATAAACGGGATACGGGATACGGGGTACGGGATACGGAAACGGGATACGGTAACGGGATACGGTAACGGGATACGGGAACGGGATACGGAAACGGGATACGGAAACGGGATACGGAAACGGGATACGGAAACGGGATACGGGAACGGGATACGGGAACGGGATACGGGAACGGGATACGGGCACGGGATACGGGAACCAGATACGGGAACGGGATACAGAAACGGGATACTGGATCGGGATACGGAAACGGGATATGGAAACGGGATACAAAAACGGAATACGGAAACGGGATACGGAAACGGGATACGGAAACGGGATACGGTAACGGGATACAGGATTCGGGAACGGGATACGGGAACGGGCTACGGGAACGGGATACGGGAACGGGATACGGGAACGGGATACGGGAACGGGATACGGGAACGGGATACGGGAACGGGATACGGGAACGGGATATGGGAACGGGATACGGGAACGGGATACGGGAACGGGATACGGGAACGGGATACGGGAACGGGATACGGGAACGGGATACGGGAACGGGATACGGGAACGGGATACGGGAACGGGATACGGGAACGGGATACTGGAACGGGTGACGGGAACGGGATACGGGTACGTAATACGGGAACGGGATACGGGAATGTAATACAGGAATGTGATAGGGGAACGGGATATGGAAACGGAATACGGGAACGGGAACGGGATACAGGAACGGAATACGGGAACGAGATACGGTAACGGGATATGGAAACGGGATACGGGATACGGGAACGGGATACGGGAACGGGATACGGGAACGGGATACCGGAACGGGATACCGGATCGGAATACGGGAACGGGATACGGAAACGGGATACGGGAACGGGATACGGGAACTGGATACCGGAACGAGATACCGGATCGGAATACGGGAACGGGATACGGGAACGGGATACTGGAACGGGATACGGGAACGGGATACGGGAACGGGATACGGGAACGGGATACGGGAACGGGATACGGGCACGGGATACGGGAACCAGATACGGGAACGGGATACGGAAACGGGATACGGAAACGGGATACGGAAACGGGATACGGAAACGGGATACGGAAACGGGATACGGAAACGGGATACGGGAACGGGATACTGGAACGGGATACGGGAACGTGATACGTAACGTGATACGGTAACTACGGTAACGGGATACGGGAACGGGATACGGAAACGGGATACGGAAACGGGATACGTAAACGGGATACGGAAACGGGATACGGAAACGGGATACGGGAACGGGATACTGGAACGGGATACGGGAACGTGATACGTAACGTGATACGGTAACTACGGTAACAGGATACGGGAACGGGATACCGGAACGGGATACGGGAACAAGGTACGGTAACGGGATATGGAAACGGGAATGGGACGGGATACGGGAACGGGATACGGGAACGGGATACGGGAACGGGATACGGGAACGGGATACGGGAACGGGATACGGGAACGGGATACGGGAACTAGATACGGGAACTAGATACCGGAACGGGATACCGGAACGGGATACCGGAACGGGATACCGGAACGGGATACCGGAACGGGATACCGGAACGGGATACGGGCACGGAATACGTAAACGGGATACGGAAACGGGATACGGTAACGGGATACGGAAACGGGATACAGGAACGGGATACGGGAACAGGATACGGGAACGACATACGGGATATGCGAACGGGAACGATAAACGGGATACGGGATACTGGATACGGGATACGGAAACGGGATACGGTAACGGGATACGGTAACGGGATACGGTAACGGGATACGGTAACAGGATACGGTAACGGGATACGGTAACGGGATACGGTAACGGGATACGGTAACGGGATACGGTAACGGGATACGGTAACGGGATACGGTAAGGGGATACGGGAACGGGATACGGGAACGGGATACGGTAACAGGATACAGGAACGAGATACGGGAACGGGATACCGGAACGTGATACCGGAACGGGATACCGGAACGGGATACCGGAACGGGATACCGGAACGGGATACCGGAACGGGATACCGGAACGGGATATCGGAACGGGATACCGGAACGGGGTACAGGAACGGGATACCGGAACGGGATACGGGCACGGAATACGTAAACGGGATACGGAAACGGGATACGGGAACGGGATACGGGAACGGGATACGGGAACGGGATACGGGAACGGGATACGGGAACTGGATACGGGAACGGGATACGGGAACGGGATACGGGAACGGGATACGGGAACGGGATACGGGAACGGGATACGGGAACGGGATACGGGTACGTAATACGGGAACGGGATACGGGAATGTAATACAGGAATGTGATACGGGAACGGGATATGGAAACGGAATACGGGAACGGGAACGGGATACAGGAACGGAATACGGGAACTAGATACGGTAACGGGATATGGAAACGGGATACGGGATACGGGAACGGGATACGGGAACGGGATACCAGAACGGGATACCGGAACGGGATACCGGAACGGGATACCGGAACGGGATACCGGAACGGGATACCGGAACGGGATAGCGGAACGGGATACCGGATCGGAATACGGGAACAGGATACGGAAACGGGATACGGGAACGGGATACGGGAACTGGATACCGGAACGAGATACCGGATCGGAATACGGGAACGGGATACGGAAATGGGATACGGAAACGGGATACGGGAACGGGATACGGGAACGGGATACGGGAACGGGATACGGGAACGGGATACGGGAACGGGATACGGGAACGGGATACCAGAACGTGTTACGGTAACGGGATACAGGAACAGGATACGGGAACAGGATACGGGAACGACATACGGGATATGCGAACGGGAACGATAAACGGGATACGGGATACGGGATACGGAAACGGGAACGGGATATACGGGAAAGGGATACGGGTACGTAATATGGCAACGGGATACAGGAATGTAATACGGGAATGTGATACGGGAACAAGATACGGGAACGGGATATGGAAGCGGAATACGGGAACGGGAACTGGATACAGGAACGGGATACAGGAATGGGATACGGGAACGAGATACGGGAACGAGATACGGTAACGGGATATGGAAACGGGATACTGGAACGGGACGGGATACGGGAACGGGATACGAGAATGTAATACGGCAATGTGATACGGGAACAAGATACGGGAACGGGATATGGAAACGGAATACGGGAACGGGAACGGGATACGGGAACGGGATACGGGAACGGGATACGGGAACGGGATACCGGAACAGGATACCGGAACGGGATACCGGAACGGGATACCGGAACGGGATACCGGAACGGGATACCGGAACGGGATACCGGAACGGGATAACGGAACGGGATACCGGAACGGGATACCGGAACGGGATACCGGAACGGGATACCGGAACGGGATACCGGAACGGGATACGGGAACAAGGTACGGTAACGGGATATGGAAACGGGAATGGGACGGGATACGGGAACGGGATACGGGAACGGGATACGGGAACGGGATACGGGAACGGGATACGGGAACGGGATACGGGAACGGGAGACGGGAACGGGATACGGGAACGGGATACGGGAACTGGATACGGGAACGGGATACGGGAACGGGATACGGGAACGGGATACGGGAACGGGATACGGGAACGGGATACGGAAACGGGATACGGGAACTAGATACCGGAACGGGATACCGGAACGGGATACCGGAACGGGATACCGGAACGGGATACCGGAACGGGATACCGGAACGGGATACCGTAACGGGATACCGGAACGGGATACCGGAACGGGATACCGGAACGGGATAGCGGAACGGGATAACGGAACGGGATAACGGAACGGGATACCGGAACGGGATACCGGAACGGGATACCGGAACGGGATACGGGCACGGAATACGTAAAGGGGATACGGAAACGGGATACGGTAACGGGATACGGAAACGGGATACAGGAACGGGATACGGGAACAGGATAAGGGAACGACATACGGGATATGCGAACGGGAACGATAAACGGGATACGGGATACGGGATACGGGATACGGTAACGGGATACGGTAACGGGATACGGTAACGGGATACGGTAACGGGATAAGGTAACGGGATACGGTAACGGGATACGGTAAGGGGATACGGGAACGGGATCCGGGAACGGGATACGGTAACAGGATACAGGAACGAGATACGGGAACGGGATACCGGAACGGGATACCGGAACGGGATACCGGAACGGGATACCGGAACGGGATACCGGAACGGGCAACGGGATACGGGATACGGGATACGGTAACGGGATACAGTAACGGGATACGGGAACGGGATACGGAAAAGGGATACGGAAACGGGATACGGAAACGGGATACGGAAACGGGATACGGGAACGGGATACTGGAACGGGATACGGGAACGTGATACGTAACGTGATACGGTAATTACGGTAACGGGATACGGGAACGGGATACCGGAACGGGATACCGGAACGGGATACCGGAACGGGATACGGGAACAAGGTACGGTAACGGGATATGGAAACGGGAATGGGACGGGATACGGGAACGGGATACGGGAACGGCATACTGGAACGGGATACGGGAACGGCATACGGGAACGGGATACGGGAACGGGATACGGGAACGGGATACGGGAACGGGATACGGGAACGGGATACGGGAAAGGGATACGGGAGCGGGATACGGGAACGGGATACGGGAACGGGATACGGGAACGGGATACGGGAACGGGATACGGGAACGGGATACGGGAACGGGATACGGGTACGTAATATGACAACGGGATACAGGAATGTAATACGGGAATGTGATACGGGAACAAGATACGGGAACGGGATATGGAAACGGAATACGGGAACGGGAACTGGATACAGGAACGGGATACAGGAATGGGATACGGGAACGAGATACGGGAACGAGATACGGTAACGGGATATGGAAACGGGATACTGGAACGGGACGGGATACGGGAACTGGATACGGGAATGTAATACGGCAATGTGATACGGGAACAAGATACGGGAACGGGATATGGAAACGGAATACGGGAACGGGAACGGGATACGGGAACGGGATACGGGAACGGGATACGGGAACGGGATACCGGAACAGGATACCGGAACGGGATACCGGAACGGGATACCGGAACGGGATACCGGAACGGGATACTGGAACGGGATACCGGAACGGGATAACGGAACGGGATACCGGAACGGGATACCGGAACGAGATAATGGAATGGGATACCGGAACAAGATAACGGATCGGAATACGGGAACGGGATACGGACACGGGATACGGGAACGGGATACGGGAAGGGGATACAGGAACTAGATACAGGAACGGGATACCGGAACGGGATACCGGAACGGGATACCGGAACGGGATACCGGAACGGGCTAACTGAACGGGATATTGGAACGGGATACCGGAACGGGATACCGGAACGGGATACCGGAACGGGATACCGGAACGGGATACCGGAACGGGATACCGGAACGGGATAACGGAACGGGATACCGGAACGGGATACCGGAACGAGATAATGGAATGGGATACCGGAACAAGATAACGGATCGGAATACGGGAACGGGATACGGAAACGGGATACGGTAACGGGATACGGAAACAAGATACAGGAACGGGATACGGGAACAGGATACGGGAACGACATACGGGATATGCGAACGGGAACGATAAACGGGATACGGGATACGGGATACGGGATACGGAAACGGGAACGGGATACCAGAACGGGATACCGGAACGGGATACGGGAACGGGATACGGGAACGGGATATGGGAACGGGATACGGGAACGGTTTACGGGAACGGGATACGGGAACGGGATACGGGAACGGGATACGGGAACGGGATACGGGAACGGGATACCCGAGATGATACCCGCATCCGCACCGAGGGATGCGGAATACGGGAACAAGATACGGGAACGGGATACGGGATACGGTAACGGGATACGGTAACGGGATACGGTAACGGGATACGGTAACGGGATACGGTAACGGGATACGGTAACGGGATACGGTAACGGGATACGGTAACGGGATACGGGAACGGGATACGGGAACGGGATACGGGAACGGGATACGGGAACGGGATACGGGAACGGCATACAGGAACGGGATACGGGAACGGGATACGGGAACGGGATACCGGAACGGGATACCGGAACGGGATACCGGAACGGGATACCGGAACGGGATACCGGAACGGGCAACGGGATACGGGATACGGGATACGGTAACGGGATACAGTAACGGGATACGGGAACGGGATACGGAAACGGGATACGGAAACGGGATACGGAAACGGGATACGGAAACGGGATACGGGAACGGGATACTGGAACGGGATACGGGAACGTGATACGTAACGTGATACGGTAATTACGGTAAAGGGATACGGGAACGGGATACCGGAACGGGATACCGGAACGGGATACGGGAACAAGGTACGGTAACGGGATATGGAAACGGGAATGGGACGGGATACGGGAACGGGATACGGGAACGGCATACTGGAACGGGATACGGGAACGGCATACGGGAACGGGATACGGGAACGGGATACGGGAACGGGATACGGGAGCGGGATACGGGAACGGGATACGGGAAAGGGATACGGGAGCGGGATACGGGAACGGGATACGGGAACGGGATACGGGAACGGGATACGGGAACGGGATACGGGAACGGGATACGGGAACGGGATACGGGATCTAGATACCGGAACGGGATACCGGAACGGGATACCGGAACGGGATACCGGAACGGGATACCGGAACGGGATACCGGAACGGGATACCGGAACGGGATACCGGAACGGGATACCGGAACGGGATACCGGAACGGGATACGGGAACAAGGTACGGAAACGGGATATGGAAACGGGAATGGGACGGGATACGGGAACGGGATACGGGAACGGGATACGGGAACGGGATACGTGAACGGGATACGGGAACGGGATACGGGAACGGGATACGGGAACGGGATACGGGAACGGGATACGGGAACGGGATACGGGA